>OX328127.1:78289255-78336755 GCA_946811695.1 Gonocerus acuteangulatus | reverse complement strand
TAGTTCGAATTTCGGTAAATTGGGCAGGCTCAAAATGAAATATTGAGATCTGGAAGCGATGGTTTAACGAGTTAGGTTCGTATTTCCATTAGCTTTCGTCGGAAGTCATCTTATTAGTGTCGTATTACTTCAATCCTCGAAGATATTGGTTCTGTAGTATGCTTGAATTCACAAGAACCTTAAGATGTTGTCAAACATCATCATCAAACAAGGGTTTTGGAGATTAAATCCAAACAGCGAGTTCATTGGTGCTAATTTAAGGAATAAACTGCATAACTCTTCATTGTTTCACCGGGTGTATGGACCCAGAGTTTATTCCAATCGTCCTTATTATGCCACATCTAATTATGAGATTCCTAGTACCTTACATTAGAAATGCATGGGTTACATAGGAGCAGTTAAACGCAAATAAATGTTATTGGATTTGGAGTTCTTGGGCATTGAATATGGCCAACACTAGCGCTGATTTTTTTTTTTTTTTTTTTTTTTTTTTTTTTTTTTTTTTTTTTCATATTCCGTTTATTGCTCGACGATGGCCTGTGGTCATATTCTTCAAAACCTTGCTCAAGTGGTCGATGTTGCGTGCTTTTTGAGTCGATCTCGAGAAACCATTTCCGACATAAAACTACTAGCTGAATACCCGTGCTTCATCACGGCAGAAAAATAGTTATTTTATTACGTTATATAATGTAACATCAAAATTAACGCTACTATGTATATAATTTTGTGCAGTTTATTATATCACGGTTACCGTCATGCTATATGTCATTCATCAATTGATAAGTAATCAAAGTATAATGTTTCTGGACATTGGGGCGCTCAGGGCCAGTGTCAAGAAACAGATAACCTAGAGATAACCCGTTATCTATAGGTTTCCAGTAACTGGAGTTGAAGGGTCGAGCTATTATAACGTAGGATGGACCATCACCAGGTACAGGGTAAACACTATGTGGGACAAAATCACATTTTATTTCTAGTTATTTAAGGTCTGCCATCATAGTTGAAATTAAGCTCGAATGAATCGCTAAATGTGTTGGTAAGCGCAAATCTCGAGAACAACTGAACCGATTTCGCTAATTCTTTTTTTAGAATATTCCTTGAAGTACGAGGATGGTTCTTACGGAGAGAAAAATTTTAAAAAATTGACTGAAAAAGTCTAAAATCAACACTTTTCGGGTCTTTTTCACACCCTTAACGCAAATTAATTTTTAAATAAAAACATATGTCCTCAATTATAATATTTTTACCAGTTAACGTATTAGGTTATTTCTGTATAAGCAAAAATTCACTATAACAGTAATAATAAGAACATGTGGAGGCCCGGTGGCCGTGAGTGTTAAGGCTTGAGAACTTAACGCTCCGTGGCAAGGGTCGTGGGTTCAATTCCCACTATAGGGTGGTGGCTTTTCTTTAGAAAAAAGGAAAGGCATCAGCCCTATCCTGGCTAGAAAGGGTGGTAACCTATAGATAACCCGTCCTAAAATTCGTATTTAATAATAATGGACGTTAAAATTTAAATAAATAGGAACACGTAATCACTATGTGACAATAGAATCACATGTTAATAATGCAATTTCAATTTTTATTTGCGTTAACGAAGTAAAAAAGACCCTATTTTTCTATATTCCCATACAAAAGATTCGTAATAATACATCATAGGTCAATTTGAACTTTAATACAATACCATAAAGTTTAAGTGTTAGTGGAGGGGAAATATACCATCGTATATTTATACGATAGTAACGTTACTCAAAAACTAATTGTCTATGGTAAAATGTAAATTGTCTGTGGTAACATGTCACTTGATATGTAAGCGTCTCTTTCCTGTGCATCTATAATATTACAAATGTGTTGTGTCTTTGTGTCTTACTAAATATGCCTCCTATAAGACGGCGGACATATTTAGGCAGAAGAACCCGAAATGCAATGAATCAAATTAATTATCAATCTAATCGTACTGCCCAGGAACGTGAAGATCGCAATGAACGTGGAAGAATTCGGTTAAGACAGACCCCTGAAGCGCGACATTCCACTAATAATGGTGCAAGTTTGAATCGAGCTGCTGTGAATTCATTACAGTGCCTACAGCTGTATTGCTATTGGACCTATGAACTCAGTTCGACTATAAACAAATCCCAGGGGCAGTCTTTAAGTGTTTGTTGTATTAATCTAGAAAACCCATGTTTCTCGCATGGTCAATTGTATGTTGCCTGTTACCGTGTTGGAAAAGCATCTGCTCTGTTTGTTTACGCGCCAGGTAATCAAACAAAAAATATCGTGTACCATAAAGTACTACAATAAAAATGAAACTTAATTTAGAATAAGTAAAAATAAAATGAAATATAATTAGTAGGCATCATAATAAGAATTCTGATATGTTAATTTCCATTGTGATTTTTTAGGGACTATTAAAAGAATTTTAAGTGTTTTATAATTTTTATTTTTTGACATACTGTAATTGTTGACTTATTAAGTTTCTTTTTTTTTTATCTTACTAGCCGACCCGGTGTCCCAAACAGCAGAATAAGTATTAACAAAAAAAAAAAAAAAAATAAAGAATCGACTGTTGGGCGGTACGAAGTTCGCCGGGTCAGCTAGTTATTAAATAAATACAGTACGAGCCAACGGCCATAGCCACGTTGAATACACCGGTTCCCGTAGATCACCGAAGTTAAGCAACGTCGGGCGTGGTCAGTACCTGAATGGGTGACCGACCATGTGCTGTTGGCATTAGAAAAGGGTGGCAACCTGTAGATAGCCCGGTGCTAATGGCGATGTTGTAGATGCGCCGTAAAAAAAAAAAAAAAAATAAATAAATACAGTACGCTGACAGCTGACCTGTTGTCCTAGCAACGCTTCCTGCCTTGGCTTGCCTGCTCTCCAACCAAATAAAAATTCAAACCCCTCTAAAAATACTTCAAAAATCAAATATGAAAAAATCCTTTCTTAGCGATTGTTCATCTTCTAAAGGGAGTGCCCATGCAAAATTCCAAATTTTTCTGTCAAATGGTTTGGGCTGGGCGATGGTAGATCAGTGAGCGAGTGAGTGAGTGGTATTTTACAAATATATATGTAGTTGATTTACAGATTTTGTTTTAGTATGTAGTTAACTAATAAAAAAAAAACACCTAAAATTTATTCGTATACGTACCTTTTGTAGGAGAAATTCAAGCTTATAGTTTCGGATTTGATAGTTTCATTTCATTGGATATTACGAGTACACCATGCTCACAATTCAGACCGGAAACGAGAATTACATAGACGCACGCAAAAGGGATGCAGTTTCTGAAAATTCTACGTCATTTTTGACGAGACATCGACTTGTAAGTCGGCTGATTTTACTGTTGTAATGACTTTTAATAAATTGCCACACGGAAAAATAGTCGAATTAATCAGTAATCCTCATTGTCCAAGTTTATAAGTTAAAGCCCAGGAGAATGCCGGGGAATGATAACAAATAATCCCACGGCTCTAAAAGCTCTGACGGAGCCAGCAAATCTCCCTCCCGGAATACAGATTAGTGCAAAGCTTGAAAAATCCAATCCATATGCGGATATTGGAAGCGGTAGAAGCTCAGCAGTCTGGATAAAGCTTTCAATTCACTCTGTTCTCTTCACTCGTGCAACAATATTGGAGAGAGGATTTTAGTTCGTAGAAAATATTATTGAAAATTGTTTTGCAACCGAAAATGTGCGCATTCAGCACTATAAGTGGCCATCCCATCCCAATCACTAACGCTAGAGGTGGCAACATATATATATATTTAAAAAAACTAATTAGTTTCGTTTAGAGCCTTCTGCTCAAATTCAGGAGCATAAGTATGCTTTAGGGCTACCAGACAACCAGACAAATCTACGCTATGTAATTTACTGTATAACATACAGTCTTCTTTTTCGTAAATTGCGAAAGCACGTGCGCGAACGCCACGGTTTTGTACATGTCCACGCGCATGCGCTAACGCCAGCGGACACTTTTATGTAAGTTTTTTTCTAACGTTTTTTTTCAGTTTAGTCATCGCTAAAGCATATTTATGTTCGCACATGGCCACCGCGCATGCGTGGACGCCACGGTTTCGTACATGGTCACCACGCATGCGCGAACCTTAGCGGACACTTTTTTGTAAGGTTTTTTTCTGTTTAGTCGTCGCTAAAGCATATTTAAGATCATACATGGGCTTCGCGCATATGCGAACGCCAACGGTTTCGTACATGGCCACCGCGCATACGCGATCACCAGCAGACACTTTTTTGTAACGCCTTTTTTCAGTTTAGCCATCGCTAAAGGATATTTATGCTAATATTTCCCTTATCATTTATTATATAATAAAAAGTTGAAATGGCTAGGGAGGGAGGGAGGTAAAACACGCTAGCACCAAAATAATATTTAAAAAAAAAACACAAAAATAATTGATATGTTTATGTATATATGCATATAAATGAACTAGTTGTGTTTGCCCGGTGAGGTTCCGTACTTCGTCCATTAATGTCCCCTTGAATATTATATTGTTTGCTGTAGGCGGTGTGAATTATCTAGACTCTGATCAGCATACACTAGGCTGGTGGATTCGCTGCAATGAGCATATATATTCTGTAGCTGTTCATATATTCAACATACTATATCAAAGGCAGGTAGGTGTCGAGGGGGGGGGGGTTGTAGTGTATTAATACTGAGGCAATACAAAGCATACAAATACACCGTGCGGGAGCGGCATTAGGGAAAGCTAATGCTCACCACGCATGCGCGTACACTAGGCTGGTGGATTCGCTGCAATGTAGATATTTATTTTTAATATTTTCTGGGATGATAATTTTTAAAGTCTGGCAAAAAGAGGGGTCTTTTTTCGAAGAACACATCCAGTTAATTTTGAAGTAGCAGTAGTGATTTATAACAGTTACTCGTACTCGATAAGCTTACTGATTAGCTTAGAGGTTCTTTGCTGGTTATCTATTACTACATGACTCGTAATAACGGTTATAATTTATATTAGATAATGGCAAGCAATATTTATTAATAAAAAGGTTAATATGATCAAAATCAATTCTCTCAACTACAAAAAAAGTTATTAAGCATTAAAGTTAACTGTTTTGCAGGTTATGAAGGACAACATAAACAACGATATTTGTAAACACACATATTTTATTTCTTTTCTCTCTCTCTCTCTCTCTCTCTCTCTCTCTCTCTCTTTTTGGATATTTTACATTTATTAAGCATTATGAGCATACGTGCTATGCGTTTCCACTCGCTACACTCGCTCGAGATGATATCAAAACTCCAGTCAATCCAACTCGCTAAAATTAATAGAATTCTATTAATTTTTCCGAGTATGAAACCAATCCCTTTTTCTTTGTCAGGAACATCGCGAACTAAGTGTAAAAGTCTCATCTTTGCTCACTAACATAAGCAGAGCTTTTTCATAAACAAAAGCTAATTCCCTGTTGAAGGTTACTTTACTCCCAGCAAGAACCAATACCATTGCTCATCGGAATCCTCCAATAGGAATGCAAAGGAGTTATGCGCATGCGCTGAATCACTGACACAATCACTAATGCTACTTCAAAAGTAACTGGATGTGGTCTTCGCAAAAAGACCCAAAAAGAGTTTACAGGTACGTATGTTAGCCATAAAACCCAGAAGGAATTTTCTCAAAATAACTCTTCGTTCCTTATAAATCGACAATTTCCCACACCTACATCACCTTGTCGTATGTACTTGTTAATCCAATTCATAAGTGCTACCTAATAACAGCATTAAACATTCTAATTAGTTGTAAAGTAAGTGTTAACACTTCACCACAAAGAAGGCTCGGTCTGGTGGTCTTCTGAGTCAATCTCAATATCCATTGTAAAGGTGGTCCACGGATTCTGATTAGGTGACCATCAGTATTATTTGATGTGTATATATATATATATGTATATATATATATATATATATATATATATATATATATACATACCTATATAAAGTAAATTATTTGGTCTGATTGTTGTTTGTTTCAACAAACTGGTTTTTCGTAGTTGTATCAGGCGATTTAGATGTATGTTGGCCTACCAAATAGCCCCTCTTGAAAAATGCTAACTACCCTGTCTAGTGCCATTCTTCGAGAGCACAACGACGAAAACAAGCAAACGAAAAACCTGCTGGAGAGATAAAGACAGATACGTTATTTCACGGGAAAAAAACATCAGACCTCAACCCCCATCATACCAGTCTCAATTTACACTCATAAAACAACAAAATGTCTAAAAAAAAAAAAAAAACAATTTTACTTTGTTCTTCGAAAATAGGGTTTTCCTTTTTGCTTTCTATAGGCAATCAATAATAGGACTGGTGATTTTTTGTAAGAAGGGGGATCCTCTGGACATTACAACACTGGTACGATAGTCCTCTCAACAAACTAATTATTTAGAAGCTCAATGCCATCATACCACTACTGACAACTATCTCTGCTCTCCTTTTCTAAGCACAGTCCTAAAAAACGGTGGTACACTGCATTTCCAAATAACGTTCTTAAAATATCCGAATGAATTCAAATTGCACACCAGTCAATTATTAATATTTATTTAATTTTGTTCCGGACTGAAAACAAACTTCTAACGTTTGAGTTTCGTCCCGAGGAAATTTCGGCAGATACGGGCAAATTTAGACTGCTGTTCACTACTGAAACACGTCTTTTAACCGGAGATAATGTTACAGCTGCCGAAGGAGTCGAACCCACAGACTCAGGCACGGATCTTAGTGATATCCTTTCCCGTGAAGGTGCGAAGTGAAAGTGACGAGTCACTAGTCAGCTGTTCACTACTAAAAAACACACTACTCCACAGAGATAATGATACAGCTGCTGTCTGCAGTAGGAGTCGAACCCAGAGCCTCAGACACTGTCCTAGTATCATGCCTAGAAATCTAGTGATATCCTTCCCCGAGAAGGTGAGCTGTGAAAGTGACGAATCACTAGACAGCTGTTCACTACTAAAACACACACTACTCTACAGAGATAATGATACAGCTGCTACCTGCAGTAGGAGTCGAACACACAGCCTCAGGCACTGTCCTAGCATCATGCCTACAAACCTAGTGATATACTTCCCCATGAAGGTACGAATTGAAAGTGACGAATCACTAGACAGCTGTTCACTACTAAAACACACACTACTCCACACAGATAATGATATAGCTGCTGTCTGCAGTAGGAGTCGAACACACAGCCTCAGACAGTGTCCTAGTATCATACCTAGATACCTAGTGATATCCTTACCAATGAAGGTGCGAAGTGAAAGTGACGGATCACTACACAGCTGTTCACTACTAAAACACACACTACTCCACAGAGATAATGATACAGCTGCTGTCTGCAGTAGGAGTCGAACCCAGAGCCTCAGACACTGTCCTAGTATCATGCCTAGAAATCTAGTGATATCCTTCCCCGAGAAGGTGAGCTGTGAAAGTGACGAATCACTAGACAGCTGTTCACTACTAAAACACACACTACTCTACAGAGATAATGATACAGCTGCTACCTGCAGTAGGAGTCGAACACACAGCCTCAGGCACTGTCCTAGCATCATGCCTACAAACCTAGTGATATACTTCCCCATGAAGGTACGAATTGAAAGTGACGAATCACTAGACAGCTGTTCACTACTAAAACACACACTACTCCACACAGATAATGATATAGCTGCCGTCTGCAGTAGGAGTCGAACACACAGCCTCAGACAGTGTCCTAGTATCATACCTAGATACCTAGTGATATCCTTACCAATGAAGGTGCGAAGTGAAAGTGACGGATCACTACACAGCTGTTCACTACTAAAACACACACTACTCCACAGAGATAATGATACAGCTGCTGTCTGCAGTAGGAGTCGAACCCAGAGCCTCAGACACTGTCCTAGTATCATGCCTAGAAATCTAGTGATATCCTTCCCCGAGAAGGTGAGCTGTGAAAGTGACGAATCACTAGACAGCTGTTCACTACTAAAACACACACTACTCTACAGAGATAATGATACAGCTGCTACCTGCAGTAGGAGTCGAACACACAGCCTCAGGCACTGTCCTAGCATCATGCCTACAAACCTAGTGATATACTTCCCCATGAAGGTACGAATTGAAAGTGACGAATCACTAGACAGCTGTTCACTACTAAAACACACACTACTCCACACAGATAATGATATAGCTGCTGTCTGCAGTAGGAGTCAAACACACAGCCTCAGACAGTGTCCTAGTATCATACCTAGATACCTAGTGATATCCTTACCAATGAAGGTGCGAAGTGAAAGTGACGGATCACTACACAGCTGTTCACTACTAAAACACACACTACTCCACACAGATAATGATATAGCTGATGTCTGCAGTAGGAGTCGAACACACAGCCTCAGACAGTGTCCTAGTATCATACCTAGATACCTAGTGATATCCTTACCAATGAAGGTGCGAAGTGAAAGTGACGGATCACTACACAGCTGTTCACTACTAAAACACACACTACTCCACACAGATAATGATATAGCTGCTGTCTGCAGTAGGAGTCGAACACACAGCCTAAGACAGTGTCCTAGTATCATACCTAGATACCTAGTGATATCCTTACCAATGAAGGTGCAAAGTGAAAGTGACGGATCACTACACAGCTGTTCACTACTAAAACACACACTACTCCACAGAGATAATGATACAGCTGCTGTCTGCAGTAGGAGTCGAACACACAGCCTCAGACAGTGTCCTAGTATCATACCTAGATACCTAGTGATATCCGTACCAATGAAGGTGCGAAGTGAAAGTGACGGATCACTAGAGAGCTGTTCACTACTAAAACACACACTACTCCACACAGATAATGATATAGCTGCTGTCTGCAGTAGGAGTCGAACACACAGCCTCAGACAGTGTCCTAGTATCATACCTAGATACCTAGTGATATCCTTACCAATGAAGGTGCGAAGTGAAAGTGACGGATCACTAGACAGCTGTTCACTACTAAAACACACACTACTCCACACAGATAATGATATAGCTGATGTCTGCAGTAGGAGTCGAACACACAGCCTCAGACAGTGTCCTAGTATTATACCTAGATACCTAGTGATATCCTTACCAATGAAGGTGCGAAGTGAAAGTGACGGATCACTACACAGCTGTTCACTACTAAAACACACACTACTCCACAGAGATAATGATACAGCTGCTACCTGCAGTAGGAGTCGAACCCAGAGCCTCAGACACTGTCCTAGCATCATGCCTACAAACCTAGTGATATACTTCCCCATTAAGGTACGATTTGAAAGTGACGAATCACTAGACAGCTGTTCACTACTAAAACACACACTACTCCACACAGATAATGATATAGCTGCTGTCTGCAGTAGGAGTCGAACACACAGCCTCAGACAGTGTCCTAGTATCATACCTAGATACCTAGTGATATCCTTACCAATGAAGGTGCGAAGTGAAAGTGACGGATCACTACACAGCTGTTCACTACTTAAACACACACTACTCTACACAGATAATGATATAGCTGATGTCTGCAGTAGGAGTCGAACACACAGCCTCAGACAGTGTCCTAGTATCATACCTAGATACCTAGTGATATCCTTACCAATGAAGGTACGAATTGAAAGTGACGGATCACTACACAGCTGTTCACTACTAAAACACACACTACTCCACAGAGATAATGATACAGCTGCTGTCTGCAGTAGGAGTCGAACCCAGAGCCTCAGACACTGTCCTAGTATCATGCCTAGAAATCTAGTGATATCCTTCCCCGAGAAGGTGAGCTGTGAAAGTGACGAATCACTAGACAGCTGTTCACTACTAAAACACACACTACTCCACACAGATAATGATATAGCTGATGTCTGCAGTAGGAGTCGAACACACAGCCTCAGACAGGGTCCTAGTATCATACCTAGATACCTAGTGATATCCTTACCCATGAAGGTGCGAAGTGAAAGTGACGAATCACTAGACAGCTGTTCACTACTAAAACACACACTACTCCACACAGATAATAATATAGCTGATGTTTGCAGTAGGAGTCGAACACACAGCCTCAGACAGTGTCCTAGTATCATACCTAGATACCTAGTGATATCCTTACCAATGAAGGAGCGAAGTGAAAGTGACGGTTCACTACACAGCTGTTCACTACTAAAACACACACTACTCCACAGAGATAATGATATAGCTGCTGTCTGCAGTAGGAGTCGAACACACAGCCTCAGACAGTGTCCTAGTATCATACCTAGATACCTAGTGATATCCTTACCAATGAAGGTACGAATTGAATGTGACGGATCGCTACACAGCTGTTCACTACTAAAACACACACTACTCCACACAGATAATGATATAGCTGCTGTCTGCAGTAGGAGTCGAACACACAGCCTCAGACAGTGTCCTAGTATCATACCTAGATACCTAGTGATATCCTTACCAATGAAGGTGCGAAGTGAAAGTGACGAATCACTAGACAGCTGTTCACTACTAAAACACACACTACTCCACACAGATAATGATATAGCTGCTGTCTGCAGTAGGAGTCAAAAACACAGCCTCAGACACTGTCCTAGTATCATGCCTAGATACCTAGTGATATCCTTACCCATGAAGGTGCGAAGTGAAAGTGACGGATCACTAGTCAGCTGTTCACTACTAAAACACACACTACTCCACACAGATAATGATACAGCTGCTGTCTGCAGTAGGAGTCGAACCCAGAGCCTCAGACACTGTCCTAGTATCATGCCTAGAAATCTAGTGATATCCTTCCCCGAGAAGGTGAGCTGTGAAAGTGACGAATCACTAGACAGCTGTTCACTACTAAAACACACACTACTCTACAGAGATAATGATACAGCTGCTACCTGCAGTAGGAGTCGAACACACAGCCTCAGGCACTGTCCTAGCATCATGCCTACAAACCTAGTGATATACTTCCCCATGAAGGTACGAATTGAAAGTGACGAATCACTAGACAGCTGTTCACTACTAAAACACACACTACTCCACACAGATAATGATATAGCTGCTGTCTGCAGTAGGAGTCAAACACACAGCCTCAGACAGTGTCCTAGTATCATACCTAGATACCTAGTGATATCCTTACCAATGAAGGTGCGAAGTGAAAGTGACGGATCACTACACAGCTGTTCACTACTAAAACACACACTACTCCACACAGATAATGATATAGCTGATGTCTGCAGTAGGAGTCGAACACACAGCCTCAGACAGTGTCCTAGTATCATACCTAGATACCTAGTGATATCCTTACCAATGAAGGTGCGAAGTGAAAGTGACGGATCACTACACAGCTGTTCACTACTAAAACACACACTACTCCACACAGATAATGATATAGCTGCTGTCTGCAGTAGGAGTCGAACACACAGCCTAAGACAGTGTCCTAGTATCATACCTAGATACCTAGTGATATCCTTACCAATGAAGGTGCAAAGTGAAAGTGACGGATCACTACACAGCTGTTCACTACTAAAACACACACTACTCCACAGAGATAATGATACAGCTGCTGTCTGCAGTAGGAGTCGAACACACAGCCTCAGACAGTGTCCTAGTATCATACCTAGATACCTAGTGATATCCGTACCAATGAAGGTGCGAAGTGAAAGTGACGGATCACTAGAGAGCTGTTCACTACTAAAACACACACTACTCCACACAGATAATGATATAGCTGCTGTCTGCAGTAGGAGTCGAACACACAGCCTCAGACAGTGTCCTAGTATCATACCTAGATACCTAGTGATATCCTTACCAATGAAGGTGCGAAGTGAAAGTGACGGATCACTAGACAGCTGTTCACTACTAAAACACACACTACTCCACACAGATAATGATATAGCTGATGTCTGCAGTAGGAGTCGAACACACAGCCTCAGACAGTGTCCTAGTATCATACCTAGATACCTAGTGATATCCTTACCAATGAAGGTGCGAAGTGAAAGTGACGGATCACTACACAGCTGTTCACTACTAAAACACACACTACTCCACAGAGATAATGATACAGCTGCTACCTGCAGTAGGAGTCGAACCCAGAGCCTCAGACACTGTCCTAGCATCATGCCTACAAACCTAGTGATATACTTCCCCATTAAGGTACGAATTGAAAGTGACGAATCACTAGACAGCTGTTCACTACTAAAACACACACTACTCCACACAGATAATGATATAGCTGCTGTCTGCAGTAGGAGTCGAACACACAGCCTCAGACAGTGTCCTAGTATCATACCTAGATACCTAGTGATATCCTTACCAATGAAGGTGCGAAGTGAAAGTGACGGATCACTACACAGCTGTTCACTACTTAAACACACACTACTCCACACAGATAATGATATAGCTGATGTCTGCAGTAGGAGTCGAACACACAGCCTCAGACAGTGTCCTAGTATCATACCTAGATACCTAGTGATATCCTTACCAATGAAGGTACGAATTGAAAGTGACGGATCACTACACAGCTGTTCACTACTAAAACACACACTACTCCACAGAGATAATGATACAGCTGCTGTCTGCAGTAGGAGTCGAACCCAGAGCCTCAGACACTGTCCTAGTATCATGCCTAGAAATCTAGTGATATCCTTCCCCGAGAAGGTGAGCTGTGAAAGTGACGAATCACTAGACAGCTGTTCACTACTAAAACACACACTACTCCACACAGATAATGATATAGCTGATGTCTGCAGTAGGAGTCGAACACACAGCCTCAGACAGGGTCCTAGTATCATACCTAGATACCTAGTGATATCCTTACCCATGAAGGTGCGAAGTGAAAGTGACGAATCACTAGACAGCTGTTCACTACTAAAACACACACTACTCCACACAGATAATGATATAGCTGATGTTTGCAGTAGGAGTCGAACACACAGCCTCAGACAGTGTCCTAGTATCATACCTAGATACCTAGTGATATCCTTACCAATGAAGGTGCGAAGTGAAAGTGACGGTTCACTACACAGCTGTTCACTACTAAAACACACACTACTCCACAGAGATAATGATATAGCTGCTGTCTGCAGTAGGAGTCGAACACACAGCCTCAGACAGTGTCCTAGTATCATACCTAGATACCTAGTGATATCCTTACCAATGAAGGTACGAATTGAATGTGACGGATCGCTACACAGCTGTTCACTACTAAAACACACACTACTCCACACAGATAATGATATAGCTGCTGTCTGCAGTAGGAGTCGAACACACAGCCTCAGACAGTGTCCTAGTATCATACCTAGATACCTAGTGATATCCTTACCAATGAAGGTGCGAAGTGAAAGTGACGAATCACTAGACAGCTGTTCACTACTAAAACACACACTACTCCACACAGATAATGATATAGCTGCTGTCTGCAGTAGGAGTCAAACACACAGCCTCAGACACTGTCCTAGTATCATGCCTAGATACCTAGTGATATCCTTACCCATGAAGGTGCGAAGTGAAAGTGACGGATCACTAGTCAGCTGTTCACTACTAAAACACACACTACTCCACACAGATAATGATACAGCTGCTGTCTGCAGTAGGAGTCGAACACACAGCCTCAGACAGTGTCCTAGTATCATACCTAGATACCTAGTGATATCCTTACCCATGAAGGTGCGAAGTGAAAGTGACGGATCACTACACAGCTGTTCACTACTAAAACACACACTACTCCACACAGATAATGATATAGCTGATGTCTGCAGTAGGAGGCGAACACACAGCCTCAGACAGTGTCCTAGTATCATACCTAGATACCTAGTGATATCCTTACCCATGAAGGTGCGAAGTGAAAGTGACGAATAACTAGACAGCTGTTCACTACTAAAACACACACTACTCCACACAGATAATGATATAGCTGATGTCTGCAGTAGGAGTCGAACACACAGCCTCAGACAGTGTCCTAGTATCATACCTAGATACCTAGTGATATCCTTACCCATGAAGGTGCGAAGTGAAAGTGACGAATCACTAGACAGCTGTTCACTACTAAAACACACACTACTCCACAGAGATAATGATATAGCTGCTGTCTGCAGTAGGAGTCGAACACACAGACTCAGACAGTGTCCTAGTATCATACCTAGATACCTAGTGATATCCTTACCCATGAAGGTGCGAAGTGAAAGTGACGGATCACTAGACAGCTGTTCACTACTAAAACACACACTACTCCACACAGATAA
Organism: Gonocerus acuteangulatus; assembly: GCA_946811695.1. Classification (NCBI taxonomy): domain Eukaryota; kingdom Metazoa; phylum Arthropoda; class Insecta; order Hemiptera; family Coreidae; genus Gonocerus; species Gonocerus acuteangulatus. Next base: position 78,322,536 of record OX328127.1, on the reverse strand, counting down.
TGATATAGCTGATGTCTGCAGTAGGAGTCGAACACACAGCCTCAGACAGTGTCCTAGTATCATACCTAGATACCTAGTGATATCCTTACCCATGAAGGTGCGAAGTGAAAGTGACGGATCACTAGACAGCTGTTCACTACTAAAACACACACTACTCCACACAGATAATGATATAGCTGCTGTCTGCAGTAGGAGTCGAACACACAGCCTCAGACAGTGTCCTAGTATCATACCTAGATACCTAGTGATATCCTTACCCATGAAGGTGCGAAGTGAAAGTGACGGATCACTAGATCACTAGACAGCTGTTCACTACTAAAACACACACTACTCCACAGAGATAATGATATAGCTGCTGTCTGCAGTAGGAGTCGAACACACAGCCTCAGACAGTGTCCTAGTATCATACCTAGATACCTAGTGATATCCTTACCAATGAAGGTGCGAAGTGAAAGTGACGGATCACTAGACAGCTGTTCACTACTAAAACACACACTACTCCATAGAGATAATGATATAGCTGCTGTCTGCAGTAGGAGTCGAACACACAGCCTCAGACAGTGTCCTAGTATCATACCTAGATACCTAGTGATATCCTTACCCATGAAGGTGCGAAGTGAAAGTGACGGATCACTAGACAGCTGTTCACTACTAAAACACACACTACTCCACAGAGATAATGATATAGCTGCTGTCTGCAGTAGGAGTCGAACACACAGCCTCAGACAGTGTCCTAGTATCATACCTAGATACCTAGTGATATCCTTACCAATGAAGGTGCGAAGTGTGGAAGTGACGGATCACTAGACAGCTGTTCACTACTAAAACACACACTACTCCACAGAGATAATGATATAGCTGCTGTCTGCAGTAGGAGTCGAACACATAGCCTCAGACAGTGTCCTAGTATCATACCTAGATACCTAGTGATATCCTTACCAATGAAGGTGCGAAGTGAAAGTGACGGATCACTAGACAGCTGTTCACTACTAAAACACACACTACTCCACAGAGATAATGATACAGCTGCTGTCTGCAGTAGGAGTCGAACACACAGCCTCAGACAGTGTCCTAGTATCATACCTAGATACCTAGTGATATCCTTACCCATGAAGGTGTGAAGTGAAAGTGACCGATCACTAGATCACTAGACAGCTGTTCACTACTAAAACACACACTACTCCACAGAGATAATGATATAGCTGCTGTCTGCAGTAGGAGTCGAACACACAGCCTCAGACAGTGTCCTAGTATCATACCTAGATACCTAGTGATATCCTTACCAATGAAGGTGCGAAGTGAAAGTGACGGATCACTAGACAGCTGTTCACTACTAAAACACACACTACTCCATAGAGATAATGATATAGCTGCTGTCTGCAGTAGGAGTCGAACACACAGCCTCAGACAGTGTCCTAGTATCATACCTAGATACCTAGTGATATCCTTACCCATGAAGGTGCGAAGTGAAAGTGACGGATCACTAGACAGCTGTTCACTACTAAAACACACACTACTCCACAGAGATAATGATATAGCTGCTGTCTGCAGTAGGAGTCGAACACACAGCCTCAGACAGTGTCCTAGTATCATACCTAGATACCTAGTGATATCCTTACCCATGAAGGTGCGAAGTGAAAGTGACGAATCACTAGACAGCTGTTCACTACTAAAACACACACTACTCCGCACAGATAATGATATAGCTGATGTCTGCAGTAGGAGTCGAACACACAGCCTCAGACAGTGTCCTAGTATCATACCTAGATACCTAGTGATATCCTTACCAATGAAGGTGCGAAGTGAAAGTGACGGATCACTACACAGCTGTTCACTACTAAAACACACACTACTCCGCAGAGATAATGATATAGCTGCTGTCTGCAGTAGGAGTCGAACACACAGCCTCAGACAGTGTCCTAGTATCATACCTAGATACCTAGTGATATCCTTACCAATGAAGGTACGAATTGAAAGTGACGGATCACTACACAGCTGTTCACTACTAAAACACACACTACTCCACACAGATAATGATATAGCTGCTGTCTGCAGTAGGAGTCGAACACACAGCCTCAGACAGTGTCCTAGTATCATACCTAGATACCTAGTGATATCCTTACCAATGAAGGTGCGAAGTGAAAGTGACGAATCACTAGACAGCTGTTCACTACTAAAACACACACTACTCCGCACAGATAATGATATAGCTGATGTCTGCAGTAGGAGTCGAACACACAGCCTCAGACAGTGTCCTAGTATCATACCTAGATACCTAGTGATATCCTTACCAATGAAGGTGCGAAGTGAAAGTGACGAATCACTAGACAGCTGTTCACTACTAAAACACACACTACTCCACACAGATAATGATATAGCTGATGTCTGCAGTAGGAGTCGAACACACAGCCTCAGACAGTGTCCTAGTATCATACCTAGATACCTAGTGATATCCTTACCCATGAAGGTGCGAAGTGAAAGTGACGAATCACTAGACAGCTGTTCACTACTAAAACACACACTACTCCACAGAGATAATGATATAGCTGCTGTCTGCAGTAGGAGTCGAACACACAGCCTCAGACAGTGTCCTAGTATCATACCTAGATACCTAGTGATATCCTTACCCATGAAGGTGCGAAGTTAAAGTGAAGAATCACTAGACAGCTGTTCACTACTAAAACACACACTACTCCACACAGATAATGATATAGCTGCTGTCTGCAGTAGGAGTCGAACACACAGCCTCAGACAGTGTCCTAGTATCATACCTAGATACCTAGTGATATCCTAACCAATGAAGGTGCGAAGTGAAAGTGACGGATCACTAGACAGCTGTTCACTACTAAAACACACACTACTCCACACAGATAATGATATAGCTGATGTCTGCAGTAGGAGTCGAACACACAGCCTCAGACAGTGTCCTAGTATCATACCTAGATACCTAGTGATATCCTTACCCATGAAGGTGCGAAGTGAAAGTGACGGATCACTAGACAGCTGTTCACTACTAAAACACACACTACTCCACACAGATAATGATATAGCTGCTATCTGCAGTAGGAGTCGAACACACAGCCTCAGACAGTGTCCTAGTATCATACCTAGATACCTAGTGATATCCTTACCCATGAAGGTGCGAAGTGAAAGTGACGGATCACTAGACAGCTGTTCACTACTAAAACACACACTACTCCACAGAGATAATGATATAGCTGCTGTCTGCAGTAGGAGTCGAACACACAGCCTCAGACAGTGTCCTAGTATCATACCTAGATACCTAGTGATATCCTTACCATTGAAGGTGCGAAGTGAAAGTGACGGATCACTAGACAGCTGTTCACTACTAAAACACACACTACTCCATAGAGATAATGATATAGCTGCTGTCTGCAGTAGGAGTCGAACACACAGCCTCAGACAGTGTCCTAGTATCATACCTAGATACCTAGTGATATCCTTACCAATGAAGGTGCGAAGTGAAAGTGACGGATCACTAGACAGCTGTTCACTACTAAAACACACACTACTCCACAGAGATAATGATACAGCTGCTGTCTGCAGTAGGAGTCGAACACACAGCCTCAGACAGTGTCCTAGTATCATACCTAGATACCTAGTGATATCCTTACCAATGAAGGTGCGAAGTGAAAGTGACGGATCACTACACAGCTGTTCACTACTAAAACACACACTACTCCACACAGATAATGATATAGCTGCTGTCTGCAGTAGGAGTCGAACACACAGCCTCAGACAGTGTCCTAGTATCATGCCTAGATACCTAGTGATATCCTTACCAATGAAGGTGCGAAGTGAAAGTGACGGATCACTAGACAGCTGTTCACTACTAAAACACACACTACTCCACACAGATAATGATATAGCTGCTGTCTGCAGTAGGAGTCGAACACACAGCCTCAGACAGTGTCCTAGTATCATACCTAGATACCTAGTGATATCCTTACCAATGAAGGTGCGAAGTGAAAGTGACGGATCACTAGACAGCTGTTCACTACTAAAACACACACTACTCCACACAGATAATGATATAGCTGCTGTCTGCAGTAGGAGTCGAACACACAGCCTCAGACAGTGTCCTAGTATCATACCTAGATACCTAGTGATATCCTAACCAATGAAGGTGCGAAGTGAAAGTGACGGATCATTAGACAGCTGTTCACTACTAAAACACACACTACTCCACACAGATAATGATATAGCTGATGTCTGCAGTAGGAGTCGAACACACAGCCTCAGACAGTGTCCTAGTATCATACCTAGATACCTAGTGATATCCTTACCCATGAAGGTGCGAAGTGAAAGTGACGGATCACTAGACAGCTGTTCACTACTAAAACACACACTACTCCACACAGATAATGATATAGCTGCTATCTGCAGTAGGAGTCGAACACACAGCCTCAGACAGTGTCCTAGTATCATACCTAGATACCTAGTGATATCCTTACCCATGAAGGTGCGAAGTGAAAGTGACGGATCACTAGACAGCTGTTCACTACTAAAACACACACTACTCCACAGAGATAATGATATAGCTGCTGTCTGCAGTAGGAGTCGAACACACAGCCTCAGACAGTGTCCTAGTATCATGCCTAGATACCTAGTGATATCCTTACCAATGAAGGTGCGAAGTGAAAGTGACGGATCACTACACAGCTGTTCACTACTAAAACACACACTACTCCACACAGATAATGATATAGCTGCTGTCTGCAGTAGGAGTCGAACACACAGCCTCAGACAGTGTCCTAGTATCATACCTAGATACCTAGTGATATCCTTACCCATGAAGGTGCGAAGTGAAAGTGACGAATCACTAGACAGCTGTTCACTACTAAAACACACACTACTCCACAGAGATAATGATATAGCTGCTGTCTGCAGTAGGAGTCGAACACACAGCCTCAGACAGTGTCCTAGTATCATACCTAGATACCTAGTGATATCCTTACCCATGAAGGTGCGAAGTTAAAGTGAAGAATCACTAGACAGCTGTTCACTACTAAAACACACACTACTCCACACAGATAATGATATAGCTGCTGTCTGCAGTAGGAGTCGAACACACAGCCTCAGACAGTGTCCTAGTATCATACCTAGATACCTAGTGATATCCTAACCAATGAAGGTGCGAAGTGAAAGTGACGGATCACTAGACAGCTGTTCACTACTAAAACACACACTACTCCACACAGATAATGATATAGCTGATGTCTGCAGTAGGAGTCGAACACACAGCCTCAGACAGTGTCCTAGTATCATACCTAGATACCTAGTGATATCCTTACCCATGAAGGTGCGAAGTGAAAGTGACGGATCACTAGACAGCTGTTCACTACTAAAACACACACTACTCCACACAGATAATGATATAGCTGCTATCTGCAGTAGGAGTCGAACACACAGCCTCAGACAGTGTCCTAGTATCATACCTAGATACCTAGTGATATCCTTACCCATGAAGGTGCGAAGTGAAAGTGACGGATCACTAGACAGCTGTTCACTACTAAAACACACACTACTCCACAGAGATAATGATATAGCTGCTGTCTGCAGTAGGAGTCGAACACACAGCCTCAGACAGTGTCCTAGTATCATGCCTAGATACCTAGTGATATCCTTACCAATGAAGGTGCGAAGTGAAAGTGACGGATCACTACACAGCTGTTCACTACTAAAACACACACTACTCCACAGAGATAATGATACAGCTGCAAGAGTAATTTCATACCCAGTAATTTGTTTCATTACATCCTGCCCCCGTAGAGTGCGCTGCTTGTTGATTGCTTTAGACCATGTTAATGGATCTCTTTGTAAAGCCACAATCAACACTCAACCCGACCTCATTCATTATTCTGCACAACGCCACAGCAGTACTCATTTACAAACTCTCTTTAAATAAATTACAAATATTGCTTATATATGTTGGGCGTATCTGTAAAAATACATTTTTCCTACTTCTAGCAATTCCAAAAATAAGAACCTAGCACCTTTAAGTCAATAAATAACTGGCATACCCATATTATTGTTCAATGAATTTGAATAAAAAACAACCAATTAAAAAGTTAGGTAAATAGAGAAAAAAAAAGTTCTAAAGAACGAAATCACCAGCACCAGAGTAGTAGAAAGTATTCACGCAGCATCTGCTAATTTCGCACAATTTCTAACAACAAAAAATTGTTTCTAATTTTACGTATGCTCTTTTACTGATAAATACTTTTTCCTATAAGCAATTATAAAGCAATAATAAAAATAAGGAAAGCAGACAAGAAGAATAAATCAAATAAACGGAACCAACAATTTTTTAGGCACTTATTTCTCCGAATGTGACCGTCCCATCGACAATTAATTCAGAAACCTTTTTGCGGTATATTTATTAAGCTTAAAGGCTGATTCACGCTATACCGTGTCGGGTCCGGGCCTGGGCTCGGACGGGTAACGGTGAAACAATCACACCAGCATTTACAATTGACTCGTTCACGCTGCACCGGACCGGGTCCGTGTTTTTTGCGTGTGTGATTGCCTCGCCGTGTGCCGTGGCCCAGCCCGGACCCAACCCGGTCTAGCGTGAATCGGCCTTTAGAATGGTTATTATTGATTTTACACGATTTCCCAACCGTTTTTCTGATGTCTGTTACAACATCCTTAACTCCAGACTTAGCCAAAATTCACATATGTTAGTTTGGATGAATGTTCAAAGTAATCAACAATTTTGGGGTCTGTTTGCGAACCACATCCAGTTACTTTGAAGTATCTGTTGTGATTTTGGTACTTACTGATTAGGTTACAGGTTATTTGCAGGTTATCTATTCCTTCTTTAGATGTTACCTATTTAAGGTTAGAAACCATATTATATAAATATAGTAATCTAAAGTTAATATAGTAATCAAAATTATTTAAAATCACTGCAATCACTACTAAAAGTAACTTTTTTTGACTACTATATTTATAAAATATGGTTTCTAACTAACTCTCAGATAACTTGTATTTGTAAGTAATACTTTTAGGCTTGTAAAGCATAAATAAAAATTAGCATAATATATTTCAGCAAGCAATATTTATTAAGAAAAAGGTTAATCTTTTAAAAGTCAATGGTAATTGTGAAGTTTAGGGTCTCCTCACCGACTTTTATGTCCGATGTTTCAATAACATATTTATATTTTATATTTATTTCGCAATTTGGACATACGTTCTTTGCGTCCACTCGCTACGCTCGCTCAAGAAGATATCAAAACTCTAGTCAATCCAATAGAATTAATTTCTGCGCGTTGGATTGACTTGAGAGTTAGAGGTTACTTTACTACTAGCAACAACCAATTGAAATGCGAATGAGTTATGTGCATACGCTGAATCACCGTGTTAATCACTACAGATACTTCACAAGTAACGGGATGTGCTCTTTCCAAACAGAAACAATATATATATATATATATATATATATATATATATATAAAACATGTGGTTTTTGTAATGTTATAAATAAATATATTTGTTACCAAAGTTAAAAATAATAGGATCTTTACAACCTTCAGAAATATTTACATAAATAAATGTTGGCAAGACTGTAGGAATAGCGCGGGAATGGAAAGAGTAATGGCGGGAGATTCGTGGAAGCCATTAAAAGCTGCGATGCGATGGATTCTGTTCCACTCATCGCTCGGGATAATTATGTTTACATTGAAGCCGTCAGGATTCGAAGAAATTACATTAACAGCCCTGACATATTTATATATGACAGCTTCTTTTGAGTGCCAACAAAGGGACGCCATTAGAACGCAATTTGTCCGCTTTTTGTCAACAATTCCGACGAGAAAAAATTGATTTGGCGTCTTCTCTGAATTCAAGAGAATCCTAGAATGTGTGGGAGACTATGAATCTATATCAATTATTATAATTAATTATTTTGATTAGGTATAATGTAATATACTTGTAATATACTTGTAATATACTTGTAATGTAATAATGGCTGACAATTCCAATAACCTACATACTTAAATAACACAATTTACTTATTGATTCTCTTACTAGGCGAAAAAACTTTTATTTATCTGCTAAAAAAAAACAGAAAACAATAAATAAATAATACCTAATAAGTAGAGCCCGGAAGTTAGGCAAAATGTCCTTTTTATCTGAATGGATACATTGAAGAATCAGATAGAAATAAATATGTTTCCGTTCATTTAGGAAGTGTAGAGACAATTTTTATTTTGCCTTTTTTGCCTATTTTGGCTATTGTAAGATTTAAAGTCTTTTTTTGCCTTTTTTGCTCGTTATGCAATATTTTTCTGCGATTTAAACATTTTAAAAAGGCACATAACGAATTTCGAATTTCAGTTCGTCAAAAACAAAAAAGGTCTCACAAATTAAATTACATTTTGCCGCCACAAATATCAATTCGAAAGCTTATTTTCCCAACCCGTGGATTGACCCTCTGTAAATAACAGAGCCTTCGTTGGTAGAAGGAATGCACAGGCATAACGAATAGCAGGAAAGAGAGAGGATGAGGGAAGTACGTCTCCTTCCTCACACCCCTTTTGCTGTGAAAATGGTGTAATTACCTGGTATTCCGGATTTAGAAATGATAAGATAATGCAGAGGAAATTTTTCCATGATGAAAAACATTTTTTCTTAGAAGGTCTATGAGAGTTGATATGTACTTCGAAAAAGCATCTTGTTGTTGCTTGTAAAAAGGGAAAGTAAGAGTAAGTACACTAATTCTGTGATAAATTGATAATAAAGAAATGAATGAGTATTTAAAATACATATTTTCATTAATAATGAGTGAGATTCCTCTTTGCCTTTACTCCTAGTAAATGCCTATTTTAATTACAATACTGCCTATTTTCAGTATTTCAATTGCCTTTTTGCCTGCCTATTTTAACCAAAAATAAATGCCTATCTTCCGGGCTCTACTAATAAGAAAAAAAATAAAGTATTAATTTATAAATGAATTTTTCATCATCTGAAAATTAAATAGAAATCGAAAATAATATCTAGTAATAATAGGTGATAAAATAAGGGTTTAATTAAAATAGTAATCGATCTAATGAAATAATATCCAACCGTAAAAAAAATAAAGAATAATATATAAATACAAATATAAAAAAATAGAAAATAAATAATAATAAAAAAAATTAGATAATAAGATTATAGAACTTCGTCGGAGAATTTGTGTTATAACTAGAGCCCGGAAGATACATATTTATTTCTATCTGATTCTTCAATATATCCATTCAGATAAAAAGGGCATTTTGCCTAACTTCCGGGCTCTAGTTATAACAAACTACACAGGGTGTATCGCAAGTTAATAACAATCCTTCAGAGGGTGAAACTATACAAAAAAAGTCCGTCACGCAGGAGCTGCATAACTAAGCACTTTCCTCATTTGGGTAGCGTAGATTGCTTTCCAGAACAATTTGCTTAAAATATCCTACATAAATAAAATAAAAACATGAATAGTTCTCTTTTAAATTTGTAATGAGTAACTGATCAATTAATAATTTGCTTCCAGAGTTATGTTTACACATGGTACCTATTACACTACGTAATAAATACAAAAAACCTCATATTATCGTATTTTGATCTAACGCAGGAACAGGATACAGTCACTCTAGTGGTAGAAAGCGCTCCTTGCGGCGGCTTTGTGAACCTACGTCTGACGGGCTTTTCTATTGAAATATATTACAAATTAAACCCCCGCTTTCCGATTGACCGATTCAGCTCATTTTTACAACACTTCTTTCTCATGAGTTAACCACGACGTATACCGCGTTTCGTTACAATACAGCAGAAATTACGACCGGTATGAGTATATTAAGAATTTGGGTCAAGAGTAAACCCCCCCTTCTAATGAACCGATTTAGTTTATTTTTACAACACATATTTACCTGTAGATTACCACTACGAATACCGAGTTTCGTCGAAATATACCAAAAATCACGGCTGGTAGTGGCGAATTGGTATTGTGGGTCCGGAGTAAACCCCCCCCCCCCCTCCTAACGAACCGATTTAGTTTATTTTTACAACAGTTATTTACCTGTGGATTACCACTACGAATACCGAGTTTCATCGAAATATACCAAAAATCACGGCTGGTAGTGGCGAATTGGTATTGTGGGTCTGGAGTAAACCCCCCCCCCCTTCTAATGAACCGATTTAGTTCATTTTTATATCTCACTTTTCTCTCTATATTACCACTACGAATACTAAGTTTCGTTGAAATATAACAAATATTACGGCTGACATAGTCAAATTAGTGTTTTGGGTTCGGGGTAAACCCCCTTCCGGTGGACCGACTTTGGTGGTTAACGAACTCGTTCAATCGTTTGCTAATTGAATGCTATATACCAAGTTTCGTGACGAAAAAACAAAAACTCTGGCCGCTATCGTGTTAACAGACATATATATATATATATATATATATATATATATATATATATATATATATATATATATGCATATATATATATATATATATATATATATATGCATATATATATATATATATATATATGCATATATATATATATAGATATAGATATATATAAATTTTAACGGGGGTCATTTTCGGTGTCTACTAGGTAGGATCGATAAAGATTTGAAGAAATTTTTCAAAAATTCCGTCATGAGTGCAACCTCAATAGCTACTTTCCTTCGGAGGAAAGTGCTAAAATGTAGTTCAACACTACCAACTACACAATTCTATCTCACTCCGTTCCTGACTTAAGCTAAACGTTTCATTTCACTTTTGAAATCACCATTAAATTTGCTTGAATGCTAAGGTACATGCGATGGTCATAAGTATCTCATTCAAAAAGTTGAAATTACTAAAAGCTTCAGTATCAGTCAGTATTTGTTTGATTGTGAGGTGTGTGTTGCATGATCGACATTTGGGTTTGTCCTTATTGGTCATAAGTAGGGCACGGATGTTCAAGTAAAATAAAATTCAAAATATGTACATATATATTTAACTATTTATAATGAAATATGTAAACAAAAATTGAAAATATGTAGTAAAAAAATACCAAAATCACTATAAAATATTGAAAAGAAAAGCATAAATAACTAGTAAGACCTCTGTTATTATAAATAGAAAGAAAAAAAGTTGAAAATATATAGAACAAAATGACTAAAACTCTATAACATATTAAAAAAAAACAAAAAAAAAACAAACAAATAGGTAAATAAAATTAGGAACTCATTTAACACATTCTTACTTGGATAAGATCTTCACCTCAATCATATTTATTGTTTATCATTTTTTTTTTTTTTTTTTTTTTTTATAAATTTTTAACGTTTCGGCCTCAGGGCCATCCTCACAAAAATTCAACTTAGCTGTTCCAATTCATTCACCCTGTTTTTAAAGGGCTTCTCATCGTAGTAATATTTGCAGCTAGCCCAATTTTTCATTCTTAGGTTAAAATACAGTCCATGTGACCCACTATTCCACCATTTTCTTTTTTTTTTAAATGAATTTAAAAGGGGAACAAATAATAAATAATAATAATAAAATTTCTACAGATGAACATTTTTTAAAACGCATCTGCTCCTAGGCCATTAGCGCCGGGGAGTATGGCTCCCCGGCCACCAATGCTTCTTGCAATTAGAAAAGGCACAGTGATCTAAATTCAATGGGTAAACCATTCTTTCTCGGTTTCCTCTTTATTTTTTCAATTACAGAATAAAATGAATATCAAAATATTCATTCGGTTTTTGTCTGTGTTTAAATCACTTTTTAATTGATATTTTTTTTGTTTTAAATTGCATTTATCTGTAAAATTAGTATTATGGTAAAAGAAAATAAGAAATAGTTATAGAAAGATAAGTAAGAAACAGAAAATAAAAAGCTACCTAATAAATATGCATTATTTTGTATTTATTTATTGTTTATTTTTTAATTATAGGTGCTCCGACTGCCAGTGCCAATAGCACCAATTTTCTAATATTTTAAATACAAATGTTTGTTTCCACTCAACGACCCTAAAAAATGGTCTGATTTTGTTTAAATTTGTAAACAAAAATGTGTTTTCTCAAAGGATAGTTCAAGTTCTTTAACAAGTAAAATATACCTACTGGAAAATTGTTATTAAGATGACTCGACTGAACAAATTTGTAATCCTTAGACTCCATTTATTAGCTCACTGATACACTTTTTATGGGTTATTCTACTTGACGAATCAAATGCAAATATTTTCAAGGTGTTTTAAAAAAATAGACAAATGTAATTTTCTATTTGGTTACTCCAAAATGGTGGATTGCGTTGAAAAAGTTTCAAGGCGTTTGTAACTCATCTAAACAAAAAGATTTTTATTACTCTCCCCAGTAACTAACTTGTCACGAACACGGATGTGACAGCATAGGACGGTGGTGGGGGAGCTTACTTGTCGCTAAATAGAATCCATTACTATAAACTTGCACTTGAATTAGTCTTTACTGTGGCATATTCTAAGTCACGTCATTAATCTATAGAAGTAATAGTAGTAAGAGATATAACTTGTCACTTGGACGGCTAGGGGAAGGTGGGGGGCGCCTTTAGCCAATGACGGCCTTGCTGGGTTGCCTAGTCACACTAAGGTAGAGCGTGGGTTGGGAAGGTCTTAGAACTGGCAAAGTCGAACCCTCTCTACGCTTTCCCTCAGTGACAAGTTATATCTCTCACATTATAATCTATTATAATACTGAATATTTTCTTAAATTAATTTAAGAAAACGCCGATATTTAGCTAGACTATAAATAGCTCCTTAACAATCTCCTTGTAAAACCAGGAATTTCGAAGTAATAAGTAAAATCTCCTCAATTTAAGTTAAGGCATGTTCTGACTAATTAATTTCTCGGTTTAGTTTCCTTAAATTGAGAGTATTAAATGAAGTTTTAAAGCAAACTCGCTAATGAAAAACGAGGCGAAGCGAGAACGGGATGAAGTTGAGAGGAACTCGTTGAAAGAGCCCCCCCCCCCTTAAAATTTCTGGAGCACCCCCCTTCCTCCTTCCCTCATAATCCCTGCTCCAGAATTAGAAGGAATAATTAAAGATTCTCAGAAGATAGAAATGAGAAAACTCCTCGAAATAAATAGCGAGGGAGCTGGAGCATTAACCTCAACCTCCCTCCCCCCTCTTCATGTTTTATATAAATTCTTATATATTATTAATTATTCCGGAAGAATGTTACAAATTTTTACACCGAAATATTAATGGAGGTATAAGTTTTATAAGTATTTTTGGTAAAAATAAAGTTTCACGCCCTCAAAACCGATTTCTTTCAAATTTTGTACAATAACGTATTTTGATGCACTAAACACGAATACGTTCAAAAAAAAAAACCTTCGCATTTAACTAGGAAAGAAGTTATTAAGCACTAAAGTTCACTGTTATGCGGGTTATGAGAGCTAATGTAAACAACTAAATTTGTGACGACTTTATGGCATAAATGACGACTTTAAGGCATACATGCTGTGCGTTTCCGCTCGCTACGCTCGCTCAAGAAGATAACAAAACCCCAGTCAATCCAACTCGCTAAAATTAATAGAATTCTAATAGAATATAATATTAAGCACTAAATTTCACTGTTAGGAAGGTTATAAAACTAGGCGTCAACAGCATATTTGTAAACACGCGCATGCGCAGATATGTAACATTGGGAAACAGAGAACTCTCATTTGAAATGTTCAGAAACCATTTATTCAAAAATATTGTTAATTTTAAGGGCATCCTCACCCGTCGTCACCTGTCGCTTAAGTGCGTACGTGCTATGCGTTTCCACCCGTTACGCTCGCTTAAGAAGATAACAAAACCCCAGTCAATCCAACGCGCTAAAATTAATAGAATTCTATTAATTATTCTATTAACTTTAGTGCTTAATAACTTCTTTCCTAGTTAAATGCGAAGGTTTTTTTTTTTTTAACCTATTCTTGTTTAGTGCATCAAAACACGTTGTTGTAAAAAATTTGAAAGAAATCGGTTTTGAGGGCGTGAAACTTCATTTTTATCGTATTTTTAACCACCCAGCTCATTTTAATAAAATATTTCTTTTTCAAAACCTCTCGATTGCAGACAATTGTTTTTGTTTTTTTCTTAATACATTTTCTGAATAATATGTTAACTCAAAAAAATGTTGATAATGTAATTATCTGAAGAAGTAGAGATATTTATTATATTTATACCTGATGTAGTTTAATATTTAGTAAACTCCTGTTTTCCAGACAACATTAATTTATAATATGACCGATACGTTTTGTATCTCAGTTGACGGTATTTTTGTCACTGACATTTAACAAGAAGTTAACATATACTCAATATTAGTAATTCGTAACACTTTAGCGGAAGAAATTAGGATTTTATGAAACATAGTCGAGTCACCTCAATCTTCCCTCAAGAATATTACAAATTTTCACACCGAAATATTAATGGAGGTCTAATTTTTATAATTATTTTTAACCACCCAGCTCATTTTAATGAATTTTTTTTTTTCGAAAACTCTCGTTTACACATGTATTTTATTTTTAAATACATTTTCTGAGCAATAAATTAACATAAACAGAGGTAGATAATGGAATTATCAGGAGGAATTATTAACTTTATGCCTCAGGTAATTTATAATTTATTGAACTCATGTTTTCCAGATAATTTTACTCGGCAAGAAGTTGCACTCAATATCAGTGACGTTTAACAATTCAGCAGAAGAAATTTAGTTTTGATTAAATCTAACTGAGCCACTACATATTGTATTCATTATATCGTATGCCTATTATTATTATTAAAACGGGTGCCCGCGTTGAGGGAGCTGCACCGACGCCAACAAGGCCTATTGTGCCACCCGACAAGCCAGCCTGTTACACCAACAGCGCCGTATCCGAGATGAACCTTAATAGAGTTTGAAGGTTCAGTTCAGGTAGCCTTCTAGGGTCATCTATGAAGTCTGCACCAAAATACAGGTATCTCTTTGCTACAAGAGCTGGACATCTGCATATGATGTGATACGGCGTCTCGTCGTCTTCAAAGCATAGTCTGCACCATGAAGTCCTGGTCAGCCCCATGGAATAGAGGTGCCGGTGCATTCTACAGTGACCTGTAAGAAGAGCTGTTACTAGTCTTACCTTGGACCTGCACAGATTAAGGAGAGTCTCCGTCCTCTTCTTGTCCACAAAGGAAAGGAACAGCTTCGCCTGTCTCTGGGTGGAGCTGCTGCACCACTTCCTCCTATGCTCAGCTTCCGCCCACCTTCTAATGCTTAATCTGGCCACAGCTGGTGCAATCCCACATTGAGGTTCTGGTGATAGGGGGATTGTCGCTGCGCCAATATTGGCCAACTCGTCAGCTCTTTCATTACCCTGGATACCAGAGTGGCCTGGGACCCACTCCAGTCTGACCTTGTTACGTCGTCCAAGCAAGTTTACGCAGTCTTTGCATTGCTGTACAACCTTTGAACTGATCCTATTCGTGGATAGAGCTCTTATGGCCGCTTGGCTATCGGAGAAAATAGTGAAGCGCCTGTCTAATGGAGAGCCGCTATTCATAAGGTCTGCGCAAGCGCCGATGGCGGTGACTTCAGCTTGGAACACCGTAGCATACCTCCCCAGAGGCAAGGCAACACTATGTGTGGATCCCTGAATCCACACGCCAGCTCCTGTGCCAGATTCGGTTTTTGAGCCGTCTGTGTAACAGAACCGATCCACCCGGCTTGGTGTTAATTTGTGCTCCAGCGCTGCTTCCCTCGGCTTGATCACAGTTGTAAAGTTTGAGGTGAAGGAGTGCTGGTCGTGAAATTCCGGTGGCATGCAGAGAATTGGGTCCTGCCAGTTCCTTCGGATAATTGCACAGTGAGCCCCTAGGGTTGGGCAAGGTTCGTGCCCTAAAATGGTGAATCTGTACGCTGAGCATCTAGCTATCTCTTCGATATACATCTCTACTGGTTTAAGGTCAAGTAGAATCTCCATAGCTCCTGTCGGTGTGGAACACATTGCTCCCTTAATCATCAGGCAAGCCAGCCTTTGTGGGGAGCACAGAGTCTTCCTAACACTGTCAGTGCCGCATAGATGCCACCACACTACTGCACTGTATGTGATGATAGGCCTCACAATCATTGTGTAAATCCAGTGCATACCTTTAGGGGTAATGCCCCAATTGTTCCCCACCACTCTCCGGCAGGCCCACAAGGTTTTTGTGGCTCTCGCTGCTGTCTTGCGGATATGCTCCTGCCAGTTAAGCTTTGAGTCTAAGGTAACACCCAAGTACTCCACTGTCTTGGAAAAACTTAAGTTATGGCCTGACAGGCTAGGTGTGCCCAGTCCATCCAGTTTCCTCTTCAAAGTAAAAGGCACCGCTGTAATTTTCTGTGGATTAATCCTAAGGTTCTTCTCCTGGCACCACTTGTCCACCGAAGACAGTGCCGTGTCCAGCAGTTCACTCACAGTTGATTGCACCTTGCCAACCACCGTAATTACCAGATCAACGGCGTATGCCTGTGCTGAGAAGCCCTGATTCTTCAGCCTCGTCAGCAGTGTATCCACCACTAGACACCACAGGAGGGGTGACAGGACGCCCCCCTGGTGATATCCTGTCCTAGGTACAATACTCTTACAGTAGGTCCCCTCCGTCAGCCTAATAATGCGGTTCTTCAGAAGATTGACAGTCCAGTATGTGACGAATTCTTCGACATCTTTCTCGATCATGGCTTCTTCAACTGCCCTAATAGGGGTGCAGTCGAAGGCCCCCTCCACATCAAGAAACGCGCACAGAGCAATTTCCTTGTACTGTAGTGCTCGCTCCAGTCTGCACACTAGATGGTGGAGAGCCAATTCACATGACTTGCCAGACTGGTACGCATATTGTTGTTCGTTAAGGGGGTTCCGTCTTAACGCAGTATCTCTTATATGCCTGTCTATGATCTTCTCCAGTGTCTTCAGTAGGAAGGACGATAGAAAAATCGGCCTGTAGTCCTTGGCATACAGGTGTGAAGCTCTACCTTGTTTGGGAATGAAGCAGAGTTTGGCCGCTCTCCAGGTCCGTGGAATGTGTCCCATGACCAAACTACTCCTGAAGAGTTGTAGGAGCGTTGGCATGAGTATATCTACCCCATGTTGCAAAAATGCTGGATATATGCCGTCTAGGCCCGGTGATTTATATGGTTTAAACGTTCCAATGGCCCATCTGACGTGCGCTGCCTTGACAATTTCCCTCGCATGCCTCCATGCCTCCGGATTACCTCGTCTGATGGGATAGTCATCTCCTTCATATGAGTTAGCCTCCTCGCTAGTTGGAAAATGAGTAGCGAGGATATAGTTCATGGTTTCTTCCACCGATTCCGTATAGCCTTCAGCCTTCTTAACAGTCCCAATAAGTTTTGTGGAGCTGTTGGCTAGAACCTTATGGAGTCTTGAGTATTCCGTTGCACTATTCACTTCTGTGCAGAATTTCCTCCATGACTCTCTCTTAGCTTTCCTCACAGCTATGTTGTACTGTGACAATTTCTTCCTGTATTCCTCCCAGGTGCCTCTGCGTTTAGCTCTGTTAAAGAGCTTCCTTGCTTCACTCCTGAGTCTGGACAGGTTCCCATTCCACCAGGAGGAACTGCTGTTGGTCACCACAGTTTTCCCAGCACAGCTACCTTCAAAAGCCACCTTAATGGCCTCGGTAATGTGATCATTCATGGCTTCTAAATCGATGCCAGTATGTGCTCTCTGTGGACAATCGTCCATCCTACCCGAAAGGATTTCGTTGAACCGGGACCACTCTGTGAGTCTCGGGTTTCTGATAACGCGTGCTGCGGGGCCAGCTGCCTCTATACAGTACGTAATATACCTATGGTCAGAACCCGAAACTTCATCCTCCACCCTCCAGTTCTTGACCACAGGTAGTAATCGCCTCGAAACAAGGGTAATATCAATGTCCTCTCTTCTTGTCCTAATAACAAAGGTAGGCTCGCTGCCCCTATTAACGACATCCAGATCATTATTTAAGACATAATCAAGTAATGACTCACCTCTTTGGTTGCAGTTAGTGCTACCCCAGACCGTGTGATGAGCATTGGCATCACAGCCAATCAGGCACTGCAAGTCCCTCTCCCTGCAGTAGTCCACAACCTTTCTCAGGCCATCTCCCACACGAGCGGTAATCTTCGCTACACACAGGTCTCTGCAACAAAATTGCCATAAAGGAAAAACGCTAAGACCAGATTTAAACAGGATACAGGACCTCGGATTCTGCTCATGGCATGTTACGCATTTATAACCTTTCCATCCCAGACCCCGTGCCTGACCTTTAAACAGATAAGGTTCTTGTATTAAAATTACATCTATACCCTTACCTCTAGCATACTGTTCCAGCAGAGCCGTAGCCGCCCTACAGTGATGCAGGTTGACCTGCAGCAGCCTTATCATCGTCTATGCAAGGTTATCCGGCTCCGCGGGGTTCCCACGAAGAGCTCGGGTCAGCTCGCTTCCAGTCTGCGAAGAGGGAGGGTCAAGACCCACCTCCCCTAGCCCGGAAACTGACCGTCCTTCTATGTGTTCCGCCACACGGTCCCGATCTCCTTCCACAGACGATTTCGGCTTTCCTTCGGGCTCAGAAACGACAGCCACTTCCGTCTCCATGGCCGCCACCTCACCCTCAGTTCGAGAAGTAGCCTCATCGATCTCCTTCTTCTTCTCTTTAAGATCCGTCTCTGGCATCTTCAGGGTGACGAAGTGCCCGGTGTCCCTCTCCTGCTGCTCCAGGACAATCCAGCCGTTAGTTGGAAGAAAATTCTGATCCCCAATACGCCTGAGAATATCCCGTGCCTCCGTCTTCACGCCAGGCATGAAAATTCCGGCCCTAGCCATAGGGATAAGGTCCGCCAGCTCCACTGCCTTAATCGTGTGCTCCCCGAGTTTCACACCAGCAATGTCTTTTGCTAGCCATTTTTTGGTGTTTTCGTCAAGGCAATTCACAATGATGGCGCCACCATCCATGTAGTTCCCATCACATGTAATTATAAAGTCCCTCCCATGGACTTTATAGTGCTCGTCCACCAACTTCATGACGACGTCGTCAACACACCTGTTGTGCTCTGTTGTAAAGCCACACCACTCAGGATAGCCGAAAGGAACAAGCGCCAGCTTGAAGTTAGATGCAACGCTGGCGTAACTCGTCGGCTTTGGCATCACCTTCTGCTTCTTCTTGATCACCGGAGAAGGGGTGTTGGATCCATCCTCATTCCTCCGTTTACCACCACTGCCCTCGGATTCTGCTTCAGTCGCTGCAATGAAGCTCTTCTTCAGCTTTTTCCTTTGGGCACCAGTGAGTTTCTTCTTGACGGTCTTAAAGGGTAGATCGTCCTGAGAAGTGCCTGGCAAGGGGGATCCCATAACCAAATCACCAACCTCCCTAACCAGTTCCGAAAGGGACTCGGTATCGGTGGCCGGGGTTAAAGGGTTCTCGAGGACTCCCGAAGGATCCTCGACAGGTGCATTTAAAGGCTCCAAGGTCGCCGAAGCTACCGAGGAAGGTAAATAAAAATAAATAAAATAAATAAAAGAGAAGGCATCAACCCTATCCTGGCTTGAAAAGGGTGATAACCTATGGATAACCCGTCCTAAAATTCGAAGTTAATAATAAATGGACGTTAAAATTTAATAATAAAAAATGAGTATATTATATTGGCAATTGAGTATTCAAGCGTTATTGCTAGGGTGGCGGGGATGAAGGGCGGTTCTCAGCAATCAGCTGTTAAAATAAGTCCGTCGCGCGGGATCTGCATAACTAAGCACTTTCCTCAAAATTTGGGTAGTGCAGACTGCATTCCTAAATAATTTGCTTAAAATAGCCTATATCAATAAAATAAAAACATGAATGGTTCTGCTCTTTTGCATATGTAGTGAGAAACAGTTTCAATTATTAATTTTGTAATTAATTTCCTTCCAGAGTTTAGTGTACGCGTGTTACTACAGTAATTTCAGTAAAATTCAAATTTTTGTCTATTGATCTTGATGAATAATAAATAGAACGGTATACAG
Organism: Gonocerus acuteangulatus; assembly: GCA_946811695.1. Lineage (NCBI taxonomy): Eukaryota > Metazoa > Arthropoda > Insecta > Hemiptera > Coreidae > Gonocerus > Gonocerus acuteangulatus. The sequence continues at coordinate 78,302,522 of OX328127.1, read as the reverse complement.
TCATAACGTAGGAACGGGATACAGTACTAACGTAGGAACGGGATACAGTACTAACGTAGGAACGGGATACAGTCATAACGTAGGAACGGGATACAGTACTAACGTAGGAACGGGATACAATCATAACGTAGGAACGGGATACAGTCATAACGTAGGAACGGGATACAGTCATAACGTAGGAACGGGATACAGTACTAACCCAGGAACGGGATACAGTACTAACCCAGGAACGGGATACAGTACTAACGTAGGAACGGGATACAGTTCTAACCAAGGAACGGGATACAGTACTAACGTAGGAACGGGATTCAGTACTAACGTAGGAAAGGGATACAGTACTAACGTAGGAACGGGATACAGTCATAACGTAGGTACGTGATACTCTGCCAATTGGGGCGCTGTATCTACAGCTTATATAAAGTAGTACCAAAACAGAGGCGCTCTTAGAGGTAGGTTTGCCAACCTACATTTTTATACATTTAGCAGCTGTTTCGATTCATATTTTTTTAATTAATTTCCTTCCAGATTTTTGTGTACCCGTGGTACTACAATACTTAATAAATAGAAAAACTTCACATTTTTGTCTATTGATCGTAATGAATAGTAAAAGCGTCCACATGGAAAAAGATAATATCCATATAAAATAATATAATAACGCAGGAAAGGGATACAGCTCCCTTGTTCAGCGCTCCTAGTGGTAGAAGAAAACAACCCGTATAAAATCATATCAATGCAGAGGGCGAATGCAGCTCGTCAACCCCCTATTGGTAGCATTATAATTTTTTTTTTCTTTTTTTTTAAAGCCATTCAACCACTATTGGGTCATTTATGCCACTTGGTCGGTCCGTTGGTAGCATCGAAGGCAGAGTTAAAGCCTGACAGCCAGCGGGAGTCCCCCGTGTCAGTTCTACCTTAGTGGCCCGCATCTGGTGACTGGCTGCTAGGTCTATGATAGAAGATGGTAGCTTTATAAACCTATGATTGGCGGCTTAATTCAATTTAAACATATTACATGGGGGATACCCCCTCCCCCTCCGATACACTGGTTTAATTCTTTTCGACGAGAAATTTTGCACTTTAGGCGACCACAACGGATGTCGAGTTTCGTAACAAAAAACAAAAAACAAAAAAGTAACAAAACAATTATTTCGTTTAGAGCTTTCTGCTCAAATTCAGGAACATAAATATGGTTTAGGTCCACCCGACAACCTATGTAATACATGGGCGTATATAAGGGGGGGGGCTGCAGCCCCCCCCCCTTATATACGCCCATGTATTATTATACAGATATATGTATCTGTTGCGCTCTTGTTGAGGACTGTGCTAATTCACACTGCGAGTACGGAATTTCCATTTTTAAGACATATCTAAATTTTTCCTATAGGCCCAAATCAAACTTTAACCTCCTCAAGCTAAATTCGAACCATCATCTATCGAAAACCCATCGGATTGCGATAGTCGATAGCTCAGCACTATTAAAAATCAGCACGGTTAAAAAAAATCGATAATATCGATATTTATTATATAGTGTCTTCCTCTATTCCGTACGTACCTGTCAAATCGCATTTATTTAAATTTATAAAAACTTTTTCCAAAGAAAAGGAATTTCAAGAGACATAAAGAAGTGATTTAAAAGCGGGCAAGCTTTATTTGACAGTGGATGTTGCTGCAATTAATTTTGAATGTTTATAACCGAATCTGCTGTGCATATCCTCAGCGTTGTATCTTCATATTTTTTGCGTTGAACATGCACGAGAATACTGGTTCTCTTTTCAGTCGTAGCTAGTTTTTGAACTTCGGGTGTAGACGTAGATGCAGCCAATAAAGTCTGTACTTGTACTTTCTCTTTGAAAACTAATAGCAGCGTTTTTAAAGGAATCTAAAGCATTTTGTAGCCACATTTGTGCATTTGGTAGACTCGTGTGCATTTTGAGCATTGCAATTATTTAAAAATCCCTTCTTCTTCCACCGAGGATCCAGTAGAGTCGCCAAAGCAGAATGGTTCTAGTTTCATAAGGAAACAACCGGCAGGATACACTGGCTACCAACGAATCAAGGAATTTCTTACCAGTATTGGTACGAGCCACAGCTCGTATCAGTATTTAATACCACAGCCCTCCGGATGCTCAGAACTTCAAATCTAGAAGAGAAGTAAAAAATCTATCGATAGTTCAGGACAATCGATAGCTACTATTGATAGTCATGAACTATCGATATATCGATAGTAACTATCCCTACTACCGATGCCGTCGGAATAGCTTTCCCTGAGCTCTCTCTACCTAGAAAGCAGGACATAGCTTAGGCAATAGTTCGCCATCGTCGAACTCAATGGATAATTAGCGTTAGAAATTAGAGAAGCCATTACGATATGATCTAGGCCTCGTGGTTCCGAGGAGGGCTTCATTACGGCAGATTGTCTCTTTACGAGGAAACGGTTGATGATGATGATGATGATGGACTTGGAGACGAACTAGAAACTTGAACGGAGACCAGTGGCTTCCAGGAAAGCTCTATTGACGAAAGCCTTCAGTGATAACTAGTTCACTAAGTTCCGTAGTATTCCGTCAAGAGAGATTTGCTGAACTTTGAGGGCATTCATAGTCGGTCAGATAATTAAAATTATTGGTCTAAAAACCCTAGCAGTCGATGGACCAAAAATAAAAAAAATATTAGAAGTTATGGAATGGTTGAATTTCTGCTAAGAGAAAACGTCAATTTTTAGAAAAATCTTTATTTCGCGAAAAATGTATAAATCTAAAATTTTCTCTTCTGAATATTCCACACTCGTCCCCTAGAAGACTCTTTTGTTTTGCGAAATTCCCGAAAACATGTTTAAGATTGTATGCCTATGTGTTTGTATTAAAAGGCTTTTAGGTACTCTTTTGTACGTTTTCTAACGCGCTGAAACGATTAAAACTTTTTATAACTCGATATCTGTAAAGGTTTTCGTTCGTTTTTTCCCTCTTTTTACCACACTTTTTCAGGTTTTTTTTTTAAATTGCATTTATCAGTAAAAGGGCTATTCGATTAAAAAAAGCAAGAAAATATTGTTGATCAAAATGAAGCTATGAGAGAGGAGTTCGTTGATGCCATGTGAGTATTTTCTGCTACTCTACTGCTGTCCGTTTCGCCCGTTTATATGTTTTTTTCCTATGATTACATCGCATTTTATTTGGCTGTTTTTTTTTTTAATTTAATTTAACATTTAATTTGAGTATTTTTAAACTAACATAAATATTTTAGTAAAACGAGTTAAGTAAATAGGAAACATATTTGTAATAGTGTCGTCCTAGAGCGAACGTTGAGACGAAGGAAGGAGTAATTTCTGCTTAGGATAGTGTTTCCTTTGCCTTGTAGACAATTTTGCTTTTCTTCCAGATTTCATTGGAATAAGTCTTTAGATTTTTCATAAAATACAGCTGCACAAAATAACTGTTTCTATTCTAAGCTTTCAAAATGACACTAGATATAAGAACAATAACGCTTTAAGACATGGGCGTATATCATTTCTTAGGGGGGCTGGGAAGATTTCCGGGATAAGGGTTGCTAACAATTTAGAACTTCGAATTGTTTTAGGCTATTAAAACGCTGTTGCACCTAAAATAAAATTATGTTTTTTTGAACTAAGTGATCTTATTTAATTTATTTTTAAGGGTTTTATTACACATTTTTACCATCAAATCAAAATTTCGGAGAGTGCTGCAACCACCCTAGCAGTAAGCTTACATTGTACAATGCCGATATGACATTACTTTTGAAACAATATTAGGTGTAGAATATAATAAGATTGAGGTGACTCGATTATATTTCATAAAATCCACATTTCTTCTGCTGAAGTGTTACGAATTACTAATATTGAGTATATGTTTATTTCTTGTTGAATGTCACTGACAAAAATACCGTGAACTAAGATACAAAACGTATCGGGCTTGTTATAAAGTAAAGTTGTCTGGAAAACATGGGTTTCCTAAATTTTAAATTACATCAGAAATAAATATATAATAAATATTTCCACTCCTTCCGATAATTCCATTATCAAAATATTTTTGAGTTAATTTATTACTCAGAAAATGTATTTAAAAAAAAAATTGTCTGTAAACGAGAGGTTTCGAAAAAGAAACTTTTTATTAAAATGAGCTGGGTGGTTAAAAAAAGTATAAAAATTAGACCTCCATTAATATTTTGGTGTAAAAATTTATAATATTCTTCCGGTATAATTAATAATAACTAAGCATTTATTAAAATAAAACATGAACAGGGGGTGGGGGTTAATCCTCCAGCTCCCTCGCTATTTATTTCAATGACTTTTCTCATTTCTATCTTCTGAGAATCTTTAATTATTCCTTCTAATTCTTGAGCAGGGATTATGAGGGAAGGAGGGAGAGGGGGGGGGGAGGCTGCTCCAGAAATTGTAAGGGGGGGAGCTCTTTTCAACGAGTTCCTCTCAACTTCATGCAGCTCTCGCTTCGCCTCGCTTTTCATTAGCGAGTTAGCTTTAAAACTTCATTTAATACTCCCAATTTATGGAGACCAAATCGAGAAATTAATTAGTCAAAACATGCCTTAACTTAAATTGAGGAGGTTTTAATTATTAGTTCGAAATTCCTGGTTTTACAATGAGATTGTTATGGATCTATTTATAGCCTAGCTAAGTATTGTTAATTATGATCCGCGATTTCCTAAATTAAATTAAGCAAGAATTCAATATTTCAATAGATTATAGTGTGAGTGGTATAACTTGTCATTTGGGGAAAGCATAGAGGGGGCTCGACGTTGCCAGTTCTACAACCCTCCCAGCCTGGTTTTACTAGATTGTTAAGGAGCTATTCATACGTTTGCTTATGATTAATTGTGAATCGAATTTTCTTCAAGTATTGTATCTATTCAGTGTTATAATAGAAAAATTTGTATAAAACTTACAAAATTTGTAATTTATTTTGTGTGTGTATATATACATATATATATATATATATATATATATATATATATATATATATTGCTTGTAAACTTACAAGACTATTATCTCAGGTTTGTCTGCATATATTTTGGTCGAACATGAATTAGATAGTTGGTAAGTCGATTCGGGATTTTAAGACAAAAAAAAGTTACAACTGGCCGATTTTTTATTTGAGACATGTTTGGTGTATCCTGGTGTTTCGATGTTAACCTTTATATAACTCGTCCAAATAGTCTGTTTTGTGTAGAATATGGTGTTAACATTTAAATAGATAAATAATTTGAAATTATTAATGACATTTTAAGAAAATCATTCAAAAATGCAGCGGACACAACCCTCTTGTTTGAGTCAATGCTTTATGATTCAACTTAGCGCAGTTTATGGATGAAGGGAGTGAACAACTTCTCGAAAATTGTCCATAAATTGATGTAATACATCACTATAGGTAAGTGGATCAAGGAGTTTAGAAACTGCCCAGCTGGAAAGGTTTCAGAATTGCAATCATAAAATTACGGGCTGTTACGTCAGTCTCCATGAAGTTGCAAGATGCTACGGAGAAATGTTTTCAGGTCATATGCTGATATCTAGTGGTGTTTTCAGGTCATATGCCGATATCTAGTGGTTTCCCTAAGGAATAACAAGCGACATCCTTCCAAAGATCGCCTTCGTCCAAAGATAGTCTACATTCAATAATCATCTAATCTAATAGTCATCTTCGTCCAATAATCATCTCCATCTAAAGATCATATTTATCCAACTACATTAAAATCTTCATCCAATGATCATCCAAGTGTAATGATTATTTCTATCCAAGCATCGTCTTCATCCTAATGATTTATACCACCGGATTATATCTATACAATCATCTTCTCCTATAAAATCTTCTCCATCCAAAGATCTTCGAATCTCGAGGAGATTTGTCCTTGTACTTAAAAAGTTTTAGAAAATAACTTTATTTAAACCACAACGGTCGTCGAAAAATACCCTTGCGATATAGCCTTCTATTTCCTAATAAGGTTGGTTATTAAAGTTGATTTTTTAACTCTAAACATAGAATTTTAATTAAATTGACGAAAACGTGATTTCATACTATATAGCTGTTACCCGGCGTGCCATGCTACACCTCCTTTCTGCATCTAGGAAAGCAAAAATAAATTTGAAAAGAAATAATTAATATTAATATCGAATAAAGGTAATCTGTAAATGTTCGGGTTCACAGTTTCGACCTCGTGACCTCCGTACTGTGAATCTTAGACTATTTTAACCTAGCCTACGATCAAGACCTACATGGGTGCCAAGTTTGGTCAAAATCGGTCAAACGGTATGGATTTGTATAAGGAACAAACATGCAGACAGACAGCAGGTAGACATTTTTGACCTAGTCTATGACACTCCTCGTATCAATACCTACCTGTGTGCCAATTTTGGTCAAAAACGGTTTAACGGTGTGGATTTGTATAAGGAACAAACATACAAACAGACAGCTGGTAGACGATTTTGACTTACCCTATGACACTCCCCGTATCATTACCTACCTGTGTGCCAATTTTGGTCAAAATCAGTTAAACGGTGTGGGTTTGTAAAAGGAACAAACATACAGACAGACACGCGATTTATATATATATATATATATATAGATTAAAATAGGGTCTCAGGTTTTTAGATTCTTATTTTTTATTTATTTTTTTAATTTTATTGTTATTTTAAATGTTTTACATTGTACTTGTAATTACTAATTAAGGATTTGTGACACTGGTCATTGAAAATGGGGCATAGTCCCTGAAAATGGGGCATAGTCCCTGAAAATGGGGCATAGTCCCTGAAAACATTCTACGAAAAATAAAATACCGGAAATTGTGGACTTTTTCATTGTTCTGAACATCAATTTCCATCACCCTGCAATTCCTACAATTAAAGAATGTAACTATTTATTAAGCACTAAAGTTGAGTGATATACAGGTTACAACAGCTGACGTAAACAAACTATTTCTTAACACGCGCATGCGCAGGAATGTCAACTTGGGCGGGAAAGACTTGCTGATTCAAATATAAATATTCATTTCAACCTAATTAAGAATAAAAACAAAGAGAAAAAAAAAACCAAGAATAAAAATTTGTTTTCACATTTTTCATTGTTATGATACAACTCGTCAAAACATGAATTAAATCAATTTATAATAACACAAAAATACGCTTAAATACATTTAAATGTAATTAAGTCTAATGATAATTAGGTAATGTAATTAAGTCTAATGATAATATATGAGCCAACAGCACAGATGTGTAAATAATGACGAAAAAAAGATAAGTAAATTATAATTGTCTTTAATAAAACAGGACGAGTTTTAGCGTATTTTGTAATATAAATTATTTAATTTTAGCTTCGAGACATCGGCGAAAACGAAAATTAGTGCTTAATAAATGGCTTGCAAATAAAAAATTTAATTATCTCCCTCCCTGAAGAACTGACAGAATTCAATTTGATTGTAGTTCCAAGATATGATTAAATCATGATGATGTACCGGGACGTCATTAGCAAGTAACTGCAAGTTGTAATGAACCTTGGAAACATTGATTGAAGGATATCAAGGCTAATCTTGGAATTCAATCATAGATATTGAAGGCTGATTGATATTTCAATCTGGTTCCTGGTAGTACAGGATCTTCGTCTCCCTCATTCAGGGAATCCGTTAACTAGGATGTTAGTTGAATGGGATGAAAAATATATCAGATTTTCATAAAATTCATTCGATAAAATAAGGTAATAATCTAATTTTCGTTATTTGAAGTGTTGAATTTCAAAACTACTCTTGTCTATTTTTTCGGTATATTTTTTTTTTCCATTTTTTGCATGTATAGGGCTCCCTGAAATTGAAATTGAAGATATTTTCATTTAAAACGCCCTAAAATCTTCTTAAAATCTAATTTGAAAATTGAATAATCTTTCAAAACGGCTCTTGTCCTCCTCTCTTTGAAGCAAGATGTTGGTTGTCTTGTAGAAGGATCAAAACGTTTCTTGTCCCGCCTCCAAAAACACAGGTGCCCCCCTTCTGATTTTCAAATGTTGTCTCTTGTCATAAACAATTTTTGAACAGAAAATATATGAAAAATTATATCTTGCCAAGGTTCTGAGCGTTTTAGCACTTTCCTCTGAAGGAAAGTATTATTCGTCATGACCTCCTAATAGGATGTGCAATGCTGAAATGTTAGCTGCCGTAATTGTAACTAGTGAACCTAGCACCGTGCTTTGGCAAAATAAGGCAGAGGAGAAGACCGTAAGTCCTATCATTCGAAAAATATCAAAGATATAGTAAAGGCTTTTATTCAATCATTCGTGCCTATCTACTGAACATCCAACGAGATGGTTGTAGAATCGGAAGATGAACGGGAAGGTGGACCTATGAAAGACCAAGAGGAACATTAGAGCGTTATTTTTGAATATTGATTCTACACAATGTCTAATTATTGTAAATTTCTATTTTTTTAAATGTTATTTTAAATAATATTTAAAGACCATATATAAAATAAAGACCATAGGCAAAATAAAATAATAACAAAATAAATAAATAAAAAAAAAATATTATTTTCATTTTTTCATTTATTGCTGTTAAGCTACTCCATGCTATTTTTGTTGGAATATATATAAGATATTTCTGTAATAAAATATCGGAATACATTTTGTTTTTCACTAATGTCTTAACCTGTAACTGTAATTTGCTAAAATAAAAATTAAGAATTAATTGAAATTGGAAAAACTATAAACTACCAACAATGCTCAAACATGTTCAAGACCCAAAATATCTCTTATTGTCAAATTTTACAATCAAAACATCTCTTGTCCAGCTTTGAGTTTCAAAACGTCTCTTGCCCAAACTAATATGTGTAATAACTTAAAAAATAGGTAGTGTTATCATTATTTCTTGGTATAATAAAATTCTAGAATTCAACAAAATTATATTAAAAAAAATTGGAATGATTATGAGCAATTCTAGACCACCGTGGCATATTTATGATTTTTTTTTTTTAATTAAAAATTAATTTCATTATGTGTGATCATAAATAAGATCCTGTATAAACTGATCATACTTAACCAATGTACTTAAATATTGTACAGATGTTAAATAAACATATTAAATAAAAAATAAAAAAAATTAAAAATTGACAAAAGACGTTTTTAAATTCAAATCCTTCTTTATAAAAGCACAAAAATTAAAAATTGTTGAAAATATTAAATTTGCTTAATTATTTCTTCCAAAAAAAAAAAATAAAGCAATAGGTTAAATTGGTTTTATAGCTTAGGCTGGTCTTCTGGCTTAAATTACATTTCTGGCAGGAATCTTACCATTCTTGGTATTTGGTTGAATCTTCCAGAGGTACCCATTTATTCCTTCATTTAGTTTTACAATTTATTTCTTCATTGTCTATTTTTATAATAGTGCAATGATTCGCCTCCTTATATTTTTGGTTTAATTTTACTCCTGTCCTTTTTATCTTCTTTCCTCCATCTGCAGGTAAACAATATGTTTTTATTTTTGTTGTTGTTGTTTGGTTTTTTAATTATTGTTTGAATATTATTAATAGCGAAATCAATTCCCTTATCCACTTTTGAAACGTCTTCGGCGTCATAAAGTCCAGCGAACTCTTCCGGCTCTTCGTCAGAACCACAAAGTGGTTTGCCCTGAAACCCAATCCAATCTTCGTCAGAAGAGAATACATCAGCCATATCCTCTGCTCTTTTTAACTCCTCAAAAATATTGGCAAACAAGTAATAAGACCGTTATTATACAGTACAAGTAATAAGTCCTAATCGTCTAATATTTCCTACTCCACTGTCCTGTTTTCTCCCAAAAAATAGAGAAGCCCACGATATCCGTGAGGCCACAAAGACGTACTAAATCGCAACTTCAAAATTACTCCGAAGATAATCGACTTTTGTAAGACTATAGTATGTATTGCAAGAGTAAAACAGTCACCTAGCTTCCAATGATTCTTCTTGATTTACGGCAGAATGTTCAAATTGAATATTTTGTTTTATAGTGGTGAGGAGCCCGGGTAAATTAATACATACATAATTTAGAAAAATATTTAATTTAAATATTTTCGCCTAGGGGGGAAGATGGAGGTTTGTTATGTTGAAAGTTCATAAAGGTTACATTATTGGCTGCGTTGCGGTCAGCCCAGTGATGGGTTACCCTGTGAGATGACAGGTGTACTGGTAATCAGCTGGTGTGTAATGGGTGTTTATGAGCAGCAAGTACAGTCTAGTAATGACGCTAGTGACTCACTGTATGCATTATCTATGGCAGTTATTACCACGTGCGCGCCTCATCAACATATTCAAACCTTATTTATTTTTCTCTTCAGTTTTTTTCAATGTCCATCTGTCGTCAGCGATGGTAGTGTTGTTATGATCAATATCCTTCAGCATTTCGACAGAGTGCTTAGTTCTTCATTCTTACAGCTAGATATTTGTTAGGCATAAGACATAACATATAACAAGCTAGGATGAACAAGAGCTAAATAACCTGATGGAATATGTTTTTTTGACCTACCCTATGACACTCATCGTATCAAGACCTACCTGTGTGCCATGTTTCGTGAAAATCAGTCAAACAGTGTGGATTTGTATAAAGAACATATTGACAGACAGCTTGTCGCCTTTTAGACCTAGCCTATGAGACTTGCCGGATCAAGACCTACCGGTGTTCCAAGTTTGGTCAAAATCGACATGCGGTGTGGCTTTGTGCAAGGAACAAACAGTCAGACACGTGATTTTTGTATGCATAGATTTAATTAGTTTTATTTCATGCTCTTGCGTCTCAAATGGTATTAAATACTCTTAATTTTCCTTTGTTTACAGGTCGATCCTCGCCTCTGACGATGGCAGCTAGTCGATGTGATGACCCTTATTGACAAGTCGTCGTTCGTCGGGCGTCCAGCTCAGGCCACGATTACCAGTGAGTTAGCACTATTCTAAAACTGCGTATCATTTGTTGTCGGTTGGCAACCTTGTTTACTCATCCGCAAAATTTGAAAAGTTTCTATAATTTCTTGTGTAGTCCAAGGACCCTCCACTTCCTATCTTATTTCACTTCAGCTGGTCTGATTACCTTTCCTTCGACATCTTTCGCAATTTTCAGGCCTTTTGCGATTACGGCGTAGTTTGGTAGAACGTAATTGCAGGCTCTCAAAGTAGTTTTAAACTTAATACGCAGGGACGAGATCATCCCGTTTTGCCTTCCGGAGCGATGCCAATTTCGCTAGTTATCATTGAATTGTTAAATTAATCTAATCTGAACCAAAGCTTCATATATACGAATGACAACTATGGAATGATATTGGCATACGTGGTTCATAGTCGGTACAGTAGTAGGTATTTATAAAACCACAGTACAAAAAGCGGACAATATGACGCATGGATCCACTAATCATGGCGTATATAAGGGGAGGGGGCTAAGGGGGTTGCAGTCCCTTTGTAATTCTTTTAAACGCAAGATTTGGGTTCATATCCCTTTCTGGGTAGTTAAATTTTCGAAAATTGAGAATTGCAAACGTTTATCCGCGGTTTACTGCTGGCCAAGTCTAAAGCTGCCTAGCTGATTCTGGATATGACTGCTAGAGCAGTTCTATGCTCTTTATCGTTGATCAATGGAAAAGAAGTTCGACCTCAGGGATCTTTGTTGCCTTTCTAGGGAAACTCATAGTACCTACAGGCTGTAATAGATGTAATAGGCTCCGTGTAAATTTTACGATTTCAGCAGCCCAGAAATTCTTAAATTCTCAGGGACCTATGGCCTTTCAAGGCCTTCATGAGACTTCGGTCCAAAAATTGCACTACCGGATGGGTTGGTGGCAAGGACCCTTGCGATGTTCCCCGGTTATAGATGTATCCTAGAAGCCCCGGGGTAGTTTGTACAGGATTCTAGTGACTGGCTGATTCGAGGGTGGGAGCTGGATATGCAGGAATCCCTTAAGCTAGTGACATACGAGTCAAGCCTGGACGTTTGGTGGAGGGCTGTATAAGTGAGAGATGAGTTGAGGTTTCCTACCTCCTTGGACGTACAGAAAGCCAAAAACATACTGTAACCTATCAAGAGCCCATTTCTTAAAATGCCACATATCCTTCGTGTTCTTTTACATTCCATCATGCCCCTTAACATCTTGTTTTTAGTTGCCTGAAGTGGTATGTAGTCTCTAGGAAACTAAGGAACATCTCAAGTATATGATCTTCTTAATCAAGTATCTGATGAATATTTTCCAGAGATTTATCCACGAGGTTCCCCAGGTTTCACACAGAGACAGTGATTTCTACGATTTTTGTTTTTGTTTTTTTCTCTCTAAAACGTTGTTCTATTCCTTCTTCATAAATTTCCGAATTCCTCTATTCCTCTACAGAAGCTCCATCTGCGAATGTAAATTACTACTACCAGCCACTTATCTTTCCTACCTCTCTTTCTGATCTCCACATTTATACCCTTCCACACTTGATATTCTATTAGTTCATGTATTACCACAAATATTTCCATATTTTCATACCTCCTAATAAACGCTAGTAACGCGTTTTAATATCACCTTTCCCAAAAAAACAATGTTTTAAATATTGTAAAAAAAACATTTCTTGGTAAAATGTTGATAAACCTATTTTCTACTTTTATGTATTTAAATTACAAGATTTCGTTAAGGTAATGGCCTCCATGTTTCTTTTAGCGCGGTTCCTCCCTCCCCCATAGGGAGGAACCCCGCTTATAAGGTTGATACAATGAAACAATCCGGAAGTGCCGACAAGAAAATTTCGCGTTTCAGAACCCCTAGAGACCGAAAATAACGGTGGTTCAAATTTGTATATATATATATATATATATATGTATATATTTATTTATATATATATATATATATATATATATATATATATATATATATATATATATATATATATTTGTCTGTTCGCTCATTTCTGGCTTCCCTGATGGTCCTGAAAATAACGGTGGTTCAAATTTGTATATATATATATATATGTATATATTTATATATATATATATATATATATATATATATATATATATATATATATATATTTGTCTGTTCGCTCTCTAGCTCGAAGACGAATGGTCCGATTTTGATGAAATCTGGTACAAAAATCAGTCGTCCAATTTGAAAGGTCAAGTTCGTTAACCAGCAAAATCCGCCCACTGGAAGATGGCGTTTGGGGCGAAATTCGCGCAGAAAAAATCGTAACGCTTACGTTTTTGAGTTCATAAGCTTGTAAGTACTCTTTTTATAGGCTTCTTGTGCTAGGAAAACGAATGAAAC
>OX328127.1:77421333-77665715 GCA_946811695.1 Gonocerus acuteangulatus | reverse complement strand
TTCATAAAATCTTAATTGTACAATAAATATGCAATTACCTTGCCTTTAGTCTGAGCACTGATAAGAGAGGAACTTAATTACAATGTTAGGGTTTAAATTTATGTTGATTAATGTATCCATGGCTATGAAGCGAAGGTAGGCCATAAGAAAGATATTAAGGGTTGGTCGGCGGTCGGAGGGTGCAACTCGAAGCAGAATCGGATTTGCCATTTAGATGCAATCAGTAGATTTAAGGACTGCTGAGTTGACTGATTAAGATAAAGCTTTGGTCACAATGTTTAACTCTAGCATTTCTAGAATATCTGCATTCCAATCAAACTTACCTAGAATTCCTATTAGTCCGAGAGCCATTAACCGCAGGTTTCATAAAGTGTTTTATTCACCTTGAAATTTTGCTCTTGGGTAGATAAGAAGGTATATATGTTCTTGGCTAGGCCTACCGGCTGCGCATTGGGGAAAGGTGCAAAACAATATTTCCCAAAAATAGAGTTTTATTCAGAAGCCAACTATATTTAATGTAAAATTAAGACAATTTTACAATGAATAATAAAGAAGGCAGACACTTTTAAGGGGTTTAACATGTAAAAAAAAAAAAAAAAAAAAAAAAAAAACTTAATTGTTTTAGTCTAATATTAAATGAGAGTTTTATTCAGGCTGCCATTTAAACCGGAACAGCTCATGTATAAGGCCATATAATATAATATATAATGTGTACGAGGCCAAGTCGTGTGTTACTTGAAGAGCTATCTTTCCCGAAGATCATTCAGAGTGAGAATAGGTACTGCTCTTTCCGATGAGTTTTTACAGGAAAATGGAGTGCCCCAAGGAGGTGTACTGAGTACGACTCTCTTCAATATCGCTATAAATTCCGTCACTAGATGTATAACTCAAGGAGTGTCGTATTGCCTGTATGCTGATGACCTCCTTATTTACACCACATACAAACATATTAATACAGGTGAACAACAGATACAAAACACATTACAAGAGTTAGATAACTGGTGCTCTGTAACAGGCTTCAAATTTTCTAGAGAAAAGACAAGGTACATAATTTTCTCTAGGAAAAGAGCCACTCAAACAGCCCACCTAACAATACACCAAACAATTGTTGACAAAACTGACTTACTGACTTTCTTAGGTATGACATTTGACAAAAAATTAACGTGGTTACCCCACCTGAAAGGGCTTCTCAACAAATGCAAAAAATCATTGAATTTGTTAAGAATCCTTAGTAATACAAAATGGGGTGGTGACAAATGTACCATGCTTACATTCTATCGATCTTACACCAGGTCTCTTCTGGATTATGGATGTATAGCATATTCATCTGCCAGTCCAACCACTTTAAGACTTCTCGACACAATACACAACACAGGACTAAGGCTGGTCACAGGAGCTTTCAGGACCAGTCCTGCAGAAAGCCTTTGCGCATTGACCGGAGAACCCCCGCTGCAGTATAGGTGTGCTATTTTAAGCTCTAATTTTTACTTAAAGTCAAAAGGTCTTGGGACTCCCTGTGTGAAACGTTTTCTTGAAAATACTCATTTTAATAAATATTTGGGATCAAATTCTAAAAGAAAACCTTTTGTCGTAAGAACACTAGAAGATAGAAGGAATTCAAGTCTAAAAGAATCTTCAATACTTCAACACAATTTCACTAACACACTACCTTGGAGATTGAGGAACTTAAGGATTGACTTGACACTAACTAAATACAAAAAGACTGAACCAACATCCAAATTATTTTATAAAAATACAATTAATTCAATAATGAGACAATACCCGAGAACATTATATACTTTTACCGACGGATCCAAGACGAACTCTGGCACAGGAGCAGCTGCAATTGTAAAGGAAACTGCTTACCTAATCAAATTACCAGAAACAACGACCATATTTACAGCGGAACTTTACGGAATACTTCTAGCACTAACTAACGTTCATGATGCTCAGACTGACGCTATCACTGTTTGTACAGACTCCTTAAGTTCCTTAATGTCCATACAGAACATTTACAGCACACATCCAGTTATCAAGAACATATTTACACACATTAACATTCTACAAAGTAAAAACAAACACATTACGTTGCTATGGGTACCAGGACACGAAGACATCGACATGAGTACAGCTGTAGACCGACAGGCAAAACTAGCAACGAACCGACCTATACCAGACATAAATACAATTACTTCATCCGATTTAAGCAAAACAATACGAACTAACACACTGTATGAATGGGAGAGAGATTGGTCAAAGAGTACCAAATTAAAAAGAAATTAAGAACACGACAAGAACTTGGAAAACAGAACAATTTTCTCGTCAGGACGACGTAATTTTATCCAGGCTTCGGATAGGCCACACTCGACTTACCCACTCATACTTACTGGACAGAAAGGAAAGACCAACGTGCAGACAGTGTAACAGAACTCTAACTGTTAAACATATACTGACAGACAGTAGACAACGCAGCGACATAGCTTACAACTTACACGACTTACTTACTGAAGGTAGCCCGTACATCCATATACTCCTTACACACTTAAAAGCAGCACACTTATATTCAAAGGTATAACTATATGTAATATTTTATTTTGGTTTTATTTTATAGCAACATCTTGTTCTTTCTCTTTTATTTTTTATGTTTTATTTTATTTTATTGGACAAACTGACTAAAATTTAACGAACCTTTCTTCTGTCGTCCCAATGAGCTCATCGCCACTGTTACGGAGCTCACATGGAATAAATAAATAATAAATATTCATGTATAAGATCATGTGAGCAAGTACCAATGAGAGCGCAGCGAACAACCAGAACTGCGCGGTGCTCTCATATACTCTTATGGTTACACGCAGTGTATTGCAGTCTATCATAGGCAAGATTTATTTTTATGTTTCCTGATAATTAAACCCCACAAAAGTATCTGCCCTTTTTTTTTTTTTTTTTTTTTTTTTTTTTTTTTTTTTTTTTTTTTTTGGGTGCACCGACTACTAAGGCCATGAGCACCGTATCTGCCCTTTTGTAATTATTTTCAAATGTGTTTATTGAAGACGCTGTTAAATCGCAGCGCGAATAAAGTACTTCATTTAATATTAAAAATAATAACTAGGTACTTTTTTTTTTTTTTTTTTTTTTTTCATTTTAACCCCTTTAAAAGTGTCTGCCTTACTTATTATTCATTTTAAAATTGCCATAATTTGCAATTATTTTACATTAATGATAGTTGCCATCTGAATAAAACGGTATTTTTGGGCAATATTGTTTTGCACCTTTTCCCGATGCGCAGTACCTGGTGTTCCAAGGTATGCCCAGGAAACACATACTTACCTTCTTATCTCCCCAAGAGGTATATTATAGCAAAATTTCAAGGTGCATAAAAAACTTGAAAAGTACGTTACCAGCTCTCCGGAACGGTGAATGAACGAACTGTTTACCGGTGGTTTTCCAGATTTCGAAGTGGAAATTTTGACCTTGACAACGAGGAGCGAGGAAGGCCAGAAACCAAGCTTGACAATGACCACATGAAAGAAAGGGTTGAAGCTTGTCCCTCAAAAAGCACCAGGGAACATTCCAAAGAACTCGGAGTAGGAGCCACGACAGTTTCAAGACATTTGAAGGAAATCGGCAAGTCCAAAACTGACATTTCATACGGTACAGCCTGATACAATTACTACGATTCCCCAACCGGTTTCGACATACGAGTATATAAGAATATATTCGAAAATTCTAAGAAAAATCTAGTTTATTTTACTCGACCTCGATTATAGATATGACTTTGAAAAAGGTCTCATTATATTTCCCCATCTTTTCCGATTTTTACGCGCGAATTCGTAAAATTTTGATGACTAAATGAAGGGTATTAATTAATAATACCAACAGGTGAAGAATAACCCTTCAAAACTTCAAACTTTATATTTATGTCTCCATCACAACGTTTCGGACACACTGGTCCATCTTCAGGCGATCATGTTCTGTTAATTACTACAGTTACACTTAATCAGTCATGAAATAAATAAAAATGATTCCTGTAAGGAACCAAGTCAAATTACACCTACATAAATTTGATGTTAAACAAGTTTCCTAGAACCTAATAAGCACATAATGTAATAATATATATATTCTTTGATCAAAAAATTTATATATATATATATATATATATATATATATATATATATATATATATATATATATATATAAAACACACATATATTATATTTGTCCAGTCTTCTTTTATTTTATTTTGGTTTGAGCTTTGTTCACATTTGTTTTGTTTTGGGAATTAATATATTTATTTTGTGTATGCATTTATTTTTCATTATTTTTTCCCCTCACATATTTTTGTTGTGTTTTATATGGTATAGTATTTACTATATTTTTCTTCTTTATATAGTTTCATATATAATTCTCCCTCACTCATATTCTCCTCACTCTCACATCTGACAATTCCCCCACTTTCGTTCCCTGTTATTTTGAATGCGTTGAGGCATTTTATTATTTTAGTTTATGTAATTTTATTAGGATACATTTTTATTTCAATTACTTAAATTTTGTTGGTATTATTATGGGTCTAGATAGTCCTGGAATACAGATTTTTTTTCGTTCATTAACTCATACATAAAGCCCCGTTTTCACGGGGCAATAATACGAAAGCGTGGCGAGTTTGCCCCTGACGTCATCGATTGTCAGGCAAACAGGGATCTCAATGCAACAAGTGTTTGTTTCTTAAAATTAAACTTTAGAAATTCCTGAGTCATCGTCTCGCGTAATTGAACTCCAAGATAACGAAACTTTGAAATTGTTAGAATTTTTTGCAAACGAGATCCATCTTCTAAAGAATATAAAGACCGGCACTTGCGCTTGGCTGCCGTGAAAAGTATTTGCGAAGCGATGAAAATTCCAGGATTTGGTCTAAATCTAGTCAACGCCATATTTAAGAATGTGCAAAGTTCATATCCCCAGGAGCTTCAGGGTAATCATATCGCAGCTCCAAATCTAATATGTTTGTTACCCCCAAATTCCTCCTTTTTTGGATCCACTCTACCCACTAGCGCTTTTTCTTACGTTTCGTAATATTTAATTGACATTCCATTAACTTATTGGCCAAAATACTACTATAAACCGTACCGACGGTACTTTTTTGTAAAAGCCATGATTTCCAAGCAAATACTGAATCGTGATTCGTGACCGTCAGGACGGACATGCGATCTCACGCTTTATCCCCACTTGGATTTTGTTGATGCAAGAACCACGAACGCGACATTAAAAGCGAGCACGCTTTCGTATTATTGACCCGTGAAAACCTAGCTTAAGAGGTGTACATAAAAGCGAACCACCAAAAAATGAATGAAACAAAAATTAATTAAGATCTGAACTAGCGTACGTTAGTGTTCCATACGCTTGATATATATCCAACACCTTGAGCCTTGTTCTGTTGAAGCGGAAAGCTCCTTTTAAAGATTGCCAAATCCTTCGTAGAAGAGACAGACACCTTGGCTGAAAGCGGATCTAAAGGCAGATTTATTTCAGGTGGAGAATCTCGCCGGAGCTTAAGACCCTCAAAACCTCAGCATATTAGGCTTCCAGAATTGGCCTAAGTGCTGAGCGAGAAGAGAGGGAGGGATTGAGAGAATGAGAGAGTGAGAGAGATAGAGAGATTGTGAGAGGAAGAGATAGATAGAGAGAGTGAGAGAGATTGTGAGAGTAAGAGAGAGTGAGAGGGTACCCCGACAGCCCTAGGAGCGCCTTGTAAGGTGCTAAGGTTATTAGTACCTCACAAAGGGACCGGTAATCTCATTGCCCTTCTCTCACTCTCTCACTTTCTCTCTCTAAATCACTCCAATTTCTCAATTTCCACACATTCCTTTCCTCCATCGTTAACACGATTTTCTCCCGTTTCCCCGGCTTTCTCTATCCATTTCCAATACCCCTGCTCCCAGTACCATTAACACCTGTAAACCAGTGTCTGAAAAACACAACAAACTATAAACCATTGTTTCATACACAAGTATTCGAAAAAAAATATTTTATTAATAGGCGTGAAAAGTTTTCGGATCTCCATACATTTTTCGTAAATATCTCGATAACGGTTGGGAAATCGTGGTAAGTGGAAAGTGACCATTCGAATGCTTACTAATTTCTCTACAAAGAATGTTCTGAAGCAATATTCGATGGGACAACGTCAATGAGAGATACAAGCGCTTAAAACTTAAAAAGTGTTTGTTTTGAAATGGTTTTTCTCTTTCTTTATCTCACTTTTAATTGGTTATTTCTAGTTTTAAATTGCATTTATCAGTAAAATTAGTATTGTAGTAAAATAAGCTAACAAACGGTGAAAGGTATTGGTAATAAGTTTGGAGTGGCTGTGGTAATCATGATGGCAGTGGCTGTCAGTTTCCTGTGATTTGTGATGCTAATCTATTCCATTTCTTCAAGATGTACGTAACCGAGCTAAGATGACGCAGTTCCTGCGAGTCGGACTTTTTTGTATTAAATTTTGTCGATAATATACAAATGTAAGTAATAAGATCAACGATAGTACCCTCTCCCCCCCCCCCCTGATAAGAGCAATTCTCCCCTCCCTTGCATCTATAATGTCATCGAAATCTCCCTAAATCAGCAGCGATGATGGGAAAGGATGAATTATGATGATCCAGCGTCCCTTTATCAACAATCGCTTCATAAATCAAAGTGTCCGGGGTATTTTTCATCCCATCTTCTCATCGTTCAGAGTTACTGCCAAATCTACTCGATAATTGTCCTAAATAACCTTGGAGACGAGACGGGGTAAATGTGATTTTAAAAACTCCCAGTCGATAATCGTGGGGTTAATGAACTTATAGGGTTAATCATCCCGTTATTTCGTTATGCTCAAATTGTTTGCATGTCATAATTAGAGGATATCGAAACCACCTCTGATAAAAAAGATGCTTGCGGAATTGCATATGTTCTTGTTTGTGTGTGTGTGTGTCTATGCCACTTACTTAGTTACTTTAATTATATAAAATAATTAATGAAAAAAAATTATGAAAAAAAAAAGACAAATTCAAACAAATACACCTAAGCAAAATACAATATAGAGAAAGTTAGGCATAACTATGAAATCCTTACCTAAGGATGGGAGGGTTGGATGGCGGCAATATAAATTAAATTAAACATAATAAATTAGTTGTAATTGCATAAGAAAGAAGAAGCCCCCAAACAAACGACCATCTGCAAAACTATTGACTAATAGTTAATTACTAGGTCTTATATCGACATGGGGGGTGGTAGAGCACTGGACAAATATACTGGAGGACCTGAGTTCAAATCCCGAGCAAGCAATTAAGATTTTTATCTTCTAGTGTCTTCGTCCATGGGCTGGATTCGGCCTCCCTGACCGTCCCTAGGCCAACCCAGCCTTTAATTAATTTATTGCTGGGTACCTTGGTGCTAATGACCCTAGCAGTCGAAGGAGCAAGGGGGAAATCAGGCGGTCGGAGCAGAGTACTGACCAGACTATATCCCTAGTGAGCCGTATGGTCATGAATGAGATACTCTACAGTATCTGCCCCCCTCGTGCCAGGCCTCGTGGCCTGTTACGGGACTGTTTTTTTTTTTTAATCTAGATATGCCTTAGACCCATGTATTATGTTTTTACTCATAGAATGTCACCATCCGTAGGTACATAGTCAGTATCCTGCGAGAGCTCGTGTACAACTGCCGTCTTCAAAGTATTTTGCTGGATCAGCGGTCAGCGGCTCTCCTTAAGTCTAGGCAGCACCACAAGATCGCACAACACTCACTAATTCCTATCCGTTACAATTATATGCCGGATTTAATGGTGTAAAACAAAAAGAATTTTTACTTTCCAACGATTCACTTTGTTGACTACTCCGGAAATAACGACGCTACTTATTGTGATTTTCCGCATATAACGGGTGAAAAATAAATATGAGCGATAATTTTGATGACTTATAGTGAAGAAAGGCACGCGCTCCTAGAGAAGGAGGTGAGTACCTCTCAACATTGAATTGAGTGTTTACAATTATTTAAAACTGTTAATATTTCAAAGTTTTAAAATTACTTTTCCATAACTGTTAAATTTGTAACTTTTTTAGTCACAAAATTTCAGATTTAACGATGAATACGGAAATTGTTTTAAGGTTAATAGATAAAAAATTAAAACAATTTATATTATTTGAAGTTAATGTAATGCTTTACAACCCTGTAACCGGTATTTTTTTTGTTGGTGCATCGTTGAAAAGTTATTCAGTGAAAAAGAGGCAAAAGACTTTTTCCCCAAAAATTACAGATTTTCAAGAGCGGATATCTTGAAAACTGAAGATATCTCGAAAAACTTGACGATGCAGAAATTGTAGCAAATTTAATCAGCTTTAATTTTTTATAAAATGATCGTGTCGCTACACATGGTTTCTGAGATGTAAGTGAAAACCCGAGAAATGGGACCTTCAAACCCCCTTCTCAAAGGCTCAGGGCGGGAACATTCGATATGTTCAGTACCTAACTAGTCCAAATAAAGTTACGAAGTCAAGAATTGTGTTCGAAGCATTTCCGTCTATAACTGAATTTGAACGTTCGCGGCTTGGACTGTAGTGAATGTCAACAAAGTGTTGTTATTTTTGGTTTTGGGGTATTCCACAAGTTGATCAGGCAGCAAAAGTAGCTACTACTGAAGGAGTAGCATTTTACCAAGTACCAAGGAATGACGTCGTTTCTTATATTAAAAGTCAAATCAAATCGTCCTGGATCTCTAAATGGTACAATATCAGAGAAAACAAATTAAGGGAAATAAAGGCTTACCCTGTGCCCTGGGGGACTTCGTCTATAGTGGAAAATAGGAGAGAAGAGGTAGTCCTTGCTCGGCTCAGGATAGGCCATTCACGATTGACGCATTCTTATCTAATGCCGAGGAATGCAGCACCAGAGTGCCCAGCTTGTGGTGTCTTCACTGAATGCCGTGCCTACGAGAAGGAAAGGTCTCTATTTGAGCTCTCGGGTAATTTGAGTGAAGATATGGGTGATAGTCCGACTATGATCAAAAATGTATTTAATTTTTTAGAATACACACAACTTCTAAATAAACTATGATTGTTGTGGCACGTAGCCAGGGGTTGAAGTAAACCGAAACCCCGGCACCAAACATAAATCATTGCTCAAGGTACTTAAATTAACTATCAACAAATATTTAAATTAAGTAACATATATATATATATATATATATATATATATATATATATATATATATATATATATATATATATATATAAAGTGTTGTTATATCGTGATAATGTTAGACTGCTTACGGCCCCAACAACGCTACAAAACATTATTGAATTTATTTGAACGCTTTTGCTGCAACCTGCTTAGTCCCCAGACATTGCCTCTAGCGATTTTCACCTATTTCGTGCCATTCGAAATGCTTCAATAGTGAAAGTGGTAATTTCTGGACAGGGTGTACTAAATTAACGGTCACATTTTTTTTCTCCATCAAAAGCCAAAACCTTCGAAAGCAATGAAATTTGGTGTGAAATAGTAGATAGTTAAGACAAATATATCATTAAATAAAATGAAATTAGGTGTGAGCTAGTAGATAGTTAAGACAAATATATCATTAAATAAAATGAAATTAGGTGTGAACTAGTAGATAGTTAAGACAAATATATCATTAAATAAAATGAAATTAGGTGTGAACTAGTAGATAGTTAAGACAAATATATCATTAAATAAAATGAAATTAGGTGTGAACTAGTAGATAGTTAAGACAAATATATCATTAAATAAAATGAAATTAGGTGTGAGCTAGTAGATAGTTAAGACAAATATATCATTAAATAAAATGAAATTAGGTGTGAGCTAGTAGATAGTTAAGACAAATATATCATTAAATAAAATGAAATTAGGTGTGAACTAGTAGATAGTTAAGACAAATATATCATTAAATAAAATGAAATTAGGTGTGAACTAGTAGATAGTTAAGACAAATATATCATTAAATAAAATTAAATTAGGTGTGAAATAGTAGATTGTTAAGACAAATATATCATTAAATAAAATGAAATTAGGTGTGAAATAGTAGATAGTTAAGACAAATATATCATTAAATAAAATGAAATTAGGTGTGAGCTAGTAGATAGTTAAGACAAATATATCATTAAATAAAATGAAATTAGGTGTGAACTAGTAGATAGTTAAGACAAATATATCATTAAATAAAATGAAATTAGGTGTGAACTAGTAGATAGTTAAGACAAATATATCATTAAATAAAATGAAATTAGGTGTGAACTAGTAGATAGTTAAGACAAATATATCATTAAATAAAATGAAATTAGGTGTGAGCTAGTAGATAGTTAAGACAAATATATCATTAAATAAAATGAAATTAGGTGTGAGCTAGTAGATAGTTAAGACAAATATATCATTAAATAAAATGAAATTAGGTGTGAACTAGTAGATAGTTAAGACAAATATATCATTAAATAAAATGAAATTAGGTGTGAACTAGTAGATAGTTAAGACAAATATATCATTAAATAAAATTAAATTAGGTGTGAAATAGTAGATTGTTAAGACAAATATATCATTAAATAAAATGAAATTAGGTGTGAAATAGTAGATAGTTAAGACAAATATATCATTAAATAAAATGAAATTAGGTGTGAAATAGTAGATAGTTAAGACAAATATATCATTAAATAAAATGTGAAATTGTGTTTTATTTACACTATTTAAATTTTATTGACTTGACATTTCTCTGATATTGCAATACTGTCATAAAATATAACAGAGGCACAAGACTATATTTAGGCTCAAGACAGGAACTAGAAATTTTAGCAGAGGGGAGGGGGTGTCGATTAATCATGCAATAGACAATTTGAGTAGGGATTTATTCGTCATGCATCTCTAATGCACAGCTGTAGATAATTCCCTTTGATCTAGCCGCCTCTAGTGGACAGCTACAAAGCCCCAGCTTCTATTCCGAAGGACAAGCAAAGGTAACACCCCAAGGAGTGGTTACTTGTTAATTACAAGCAGTTCCTCAAAGTAACCTCTACAGCTTATTATTAATTTACATCTAATATAACTTTTTTCAGAAAAATAAGTTTATAGTGTAGCATAAAAACGACAGTAAACCTCTTGATAATGGTTTAACACAGAGAGCTTTCTTTGGAATATAGTCCACACTCTTTTCTCTCCAAATATTCCATCTATCTGAATAGGCTATAGTTAAATTGCTTTCAGCCTTAGTTTTGGGTAAGTATTGATAAACATTAAACACACACAAAAAAAAAAAAAATAAAAAAAAGTCCCGTAACAGGCCACGAGGGCCCTGAGGGCCAGATACTATAGAGGTATCTGATTCATGACTATACGGCACACTAGGGAGATATTGTGTTCAATGCTATGTTCCGGCCGCCTGATTTTCCCCTTGCTGTTTAGACTGCTAGGGTCATTAGCACCAAGGTACTCATTAATAAATTAATTAAAGCCTGGATTGGCCTAGGGAGGGTCAGGGAGGCCGAATTCAACCCATGAACAAAGACACTAGAAGAAAAAAATCTTTAGTGCTTGCGCGGGATTTGAACTCAGCTCCTCCTACATATTAGTCCAGTGCTCTACCACTGAGCTAACCTCGCCGGAATTTTTCTTTGATGATGGTGCTACTTTAACTTGAAATTGAGAGAGACCTAAAGGCGAACCATAGAAACAAGGCGAAGCGTCGAGTTACCTACATTATTCTGATTCTTAAAATAAAAAAGTCAGTCACGCAGGAGCTGCATAACTAAGCACTTTCCTCAGAATTTGGGTAGTGTAGACTGCTTTCCAGAACAATTTGCTTAAAATATCCTACATAAATAAAATAAAAACGTGAATAGTTCTCTTTTAAATTTGTAATGAATAACTGATCAATTATTAATTTGCTTCCAGAGTTATGTTTACACATGGTACCTATTACACTACGTAATAAATACAAAAAACCTCATATTATCGTATTTTGATCTAACGCAGAAACAGGATACAGTCACTCTAGTGGTAGAAAGCGATCCTTGCGGCGGCTTTGTGAACCTACGTCTGGCGGGCTTTTCTATTGAAATATATTACAAATTAAACCCCCGATTTCCGATTGACCGATTCAGCTCATTTTTACAACACTTCTTTCTCATGAGTTACCCACGACGTTTACCGCGTTTCGTTACAATATAGCAGAAATTACGACCGGTATGAGGTTACGACCGGTATATTAGGAATTAGGGTCCGGAGTAAACCCCCCCTTCTAATGAACCGATTTAGTTTATTTTTACAACACATATTTACCAGTTGATTACCACTACGAATACCGAGTTTCGTCGAAATACACCAAAAATCACGGCTGGTAGTGGCACATTGGTATTGTGGGTCCGGAGAAAAACCCCCCCTCCTAATGAACCGATTTAGTTTATTTTTACAACACATATTTACCTGTGGATTTCCACTACGAAATCCGAGTTTCGTCGAAATATACCAAAAATCACGGCTGGTAGTGGCGAATTGGTATTGTGGGTCCGGAGTAAACCCCCCCCCCCCCCCCTTCTAATGAACCGATTTAGTTCATTTTTATATCTCACTTTTCTCTCTATATTACCATTACGAATACCAAGTTTCGTTGAAATATATCAAATATTACGTCTGACATAGTCTAATTAGTGTTTTGGGTTCGGGGTAAACCCCCCCCCCCCCCCCTTCCTGTGGACCGACTTTGGTGGTTAACGAACTCGTTCAATCGTTTCCTAATTGAATGCTATATACCAAATTTCGTGACGAAAAAACAAAAACTCTGGCCGCTATCGTGTTAACAGACATATATATAAATTTTAACGGGAGTCATTTTCGGTGTCTACTAGGTAGGATCGATAAAGATTTGAAGAAATTTTTCAAAAATTCCGTCATGAGTCCAACCTCAATAGCTACTTTCCTTCGGAGGAAAGTGCTAAAAATGTCGATTTTTCAGATTCGTCCCAATTCAAGGTCCAGATATCCTCATATTTGTTGATTTTTTCTCTACATTTTTATCTGTGGAAAGTTAACTATTCAAGAAAGAACAGCTAAGGTTCTGCTGCCATTTCGAAAATAAATATAATGAGTCGCGTTGAGAGAAAATACAACTGACGGCCCTTAAAGCAGAATTTATATTTATAAGATAAAACTTTCTAAGCAGAGGGAAACATTTACTCCTTATATCTTGGGGGACATTATCTTGATGATATTTTCTTCAAGGAAACCATAATGAAGTCATTCCCTGCTTGACTGCTTGATGGCTTGGCATATTTCGTGATTTACGCTTTGCTTATCCTCTTAATTCCCGGGAAAATGGTCGCGTCGAGGTCATACTAGAATATAGGTCACAAATTGCATTATTTATAATTAAATAAAGGAGTGTATCTCCGTCGGGATTAGTATTTTGCAACGACATTCATTCAGCGAGCTTCTTGTAGGATAGACAGAGATATAGTTCTTAAAACATAAACATAATAATGACTTTAACTTTGACAGCAAATTCAGAGCATGTTTACACATGCCGTGGAGGTGAGACTGACCATTTGGTGTGGTGGAGAGTGTTCTAAGGATTTTTTAGAATAAGTATCTGAGGCACGAACACACGAAAATATGTTTGCAAAAAAAAAAAAAATGTCTGCTTCGTAGGAGCTGCGTTATCTTAGCGCGGTTTATATTCCTATTGGCATTAATCAATGAATAGAAGCATTTGTTGATAAGTATTGATTTTTCGTGTAAATTATTTAATGAAATCTCAAAGGCGCCATAAGTGGAAACTTTTTCTTTTTTTTTTTTTTTTTTTTTTTTTTTTTTTTTTTACCTTGCTTGACAACCAACCCCTTGTTCCCGTCAACACAGTCCGTTACCTTGGCTTTTATTTAGACTCTAGACTCACTTGGAAAGACCACATCAGACTGAAAAGTCAATAACTCAACAGACGCTTTGGACAGCTCTACAGATTACTGAATAAAAACTCACCTCTCTCACTCGAAAACAAACTCATAACCTACAACACAATTATAAAACCTATTTGGACATACGGAATAGAACTATGGGGAACTGCAAAACCAGCGAACATCAGACGCTTCCAAACCTTCCAATCTAAAGTCCTCCGAACTACTGTCAATGCTCCTTTTTACATAACCAATAAGAATCTTCATAAAGACCTCAACATTCCTCTAATACAAGACCTTATCCCCATCCGATTTGCAAATTTTCACCACAAATTATCCCTAAACCCTAATCCTGCTGTCCAGTCACTGTCCACTCCCAACCATCCCAATTCCCCAGCAGGACGGTTGAACAGGATGCGGCTTCGCGATCTGCTTTAAGCAACACAAGGGAGTGATAACGGAGGTTATCTTCTCCCCACAAGCCCCTAGACTATCTGCAGTTCTCTTGTCCCTTTTCCAGCTCCATTACTTCCTACTGCTGCTGGTTGAGGAGTGGAGTACGGCTGTGTCTAGTCGTCTCGCTTACCCGAGGAGACACAAGGGCAGCTGGTGCGGACGCTCGTGATTTTATTTTTTTCTTCTTATGGTTATGTGAGCACATTACAAAATGTATTATTATTTTACAGAATGTAATTTCATTAAATTAATAAATAAAAAAAAACCTTGCTTGACAAAACCTATTGATAAGAAAAACAACTAACAATTTCGAAGTTTTAAGCACTTATTTCTCCGACTGAAATCGCCCTATCGAAAATTACTTCACAACCTTTTTTTGTTCTGGATTTAGTTAGCTTTCGAATTGTTAATTTCCACATATTACGATTTCGAGACATTTTAAAAATTATGCTAAAATTCCGAAAACATTCATATCTGTTAATAAAATATTTTTTTCTTGTACATCCTTAGCTCCAAAAGCAGCCAAAATTTAAATATCACAGTTAAAACGAATATCAAACGTCTGGAACAAGTCAATTAAATCAATCGATTCTGAATATCAAAACTGCAAATTAGTTCGGAAAAGTATTCGTATTAGCTTTTCTCGTTAACGGATACAGATATCGCTTTATAAATGGTTTAATTCGCTTTCTTACATTAGAGAACCTATAAGACGAATACCTGCAAGCATATATACTCCAAAACGTAAGCGTTACGATTTTTTTCGCGCGAATTACGCTCCAAAATCCATGTTCCAGTAATTATGCTGGTTAACAAACACAATATTTTAAATAAGGCAGATTTTTTATATCAAATTTAATCAAAATCGGGCAATTTCTGAGCGTTTGAGATTGCGAACAGTTAAATCACTGAAAGTCCAAATTGTGAAAATGGTGACTGGTAAACAGATGCACGATTTTGATCGTTGTGTTACCAAACAATATTTGGCGTATAATTTATACCTTTTGGTTTAATGTAATAAATGATAGAAAACGTTAAAAATCCGATATTTATTTCCACTCTGCAAAGTCATATAGTGAGTTAGGATGCAATAAAACGTCTGACTCGCAGGAACTGCCTCATCTTAGTGGGGTTCAGTTCACATCCCTAGTTTAATTTTGAAGATTTTGAGTCGAAAAAGTTATTAATTTGTTTAGATCATTCTTTTTGATTATTTCTGAGAAATAATCATTTTTGATGAAAAATGATTCTGAGAAATAATAATTTTTGATTATTTCTGATACTAGACAAACGCTTAACTTGTAAGCCACACATAACTCAGAAAAGACAGGAACTAAACAGACGTTTTAGACTTTTATCACGCTTATTGGACAAACGCTCGAAACTATCATTGACTAACATACAACTTATATACAATACCATACTCCGACCAATATGGACTTATGGACTAGAACTATGGGGTTCCACTAAACCTTCCAATTCCTACAGAATACAAACAATACAATCCAAAATCCTTCGAAAAATATCCAATGCTCCTTACTATGTCTCGAACCTAACCCTCCATAATGACTTCAATATCCCCGTTATCCAATCCCTGGCCAAATCAGTCTATCAGAAGTTCCATTCCAATCTCCCAGGCCATCCAAATCCTTTGATAAATTCTCTATCCTCGTTCCAAAATCCACAAAATCCCCATAGAAGGCTGAAGAGGAGGAGGCCTAGAGACAATTTGCTTTAACATCTGCAGTGCACAAAGTGTGTTATATTTTCATTTAAAATTCTTTGCAGTTGTTTCATTATTATTTTATATTATCTTTTTATTTATTTATTTATTTTTTCTTTAATGCATTACTATTGTGGGTTTTGTAATTGTTCATATTCCCACATCAAGCCTCACAATGTCATTATAACTGAACCAGCAATATTACTAGAAATATGTTCACTCATATTGTTGTAATAATCAATAATAATAAAAATAAAAAAAAAAAAAATTCTGAGAAAGAAAAGGCATCCGCTTTATCCTTGTTGGAAAAGGATGGTGGTCCACGGATAGCCCGCCCTACAAATTTTTGTGTCAATTGTAAGTGAACTTTAAAATATTAGGTAGATATACATGTATACATTATTTGAAATCCGGTCATATCTGACTTATTTCAATATCAGGTACTTCTTAGTGGTAAAAAATAAGCATTAGTCTCTTCTTTAGGAAGTCCAGCAAAGTTACAAATTGCCCAATGCATTTAAATCCAATTTAAAAAGTCATAAAACTTCTAAAAAAAAAACTAAAAAAGAACAACTACTAAAAAAGATTAGGCCAAACTTCCGAACAATCATACACCAGAGGATCTGAATTAGGCCAAAAGTTTAATTCTCTTGGGTTCTGTTGAATCAAAAAATTGCTCCTCCTGAAATAATTAATATTAACGATATACCCGGAGGAGTTGGAAACTTTGCACAGTCTGTGATAAAACTTTGAAAACATTTGTTAGATATTTAAGTATTTTCAGAGCAATTGGCTATTCCTAAGTAACTAATCAAAGTTCTCCCTTGAGAAAGATCTAGAGATTTAAGAAGAGAAGGAAAAGACCAAGAGCAAAGTCTCGAATCTAATTTTTTTTTCTTTTAATATGTTCATTTAAAATCTGTACAATATTTAAGTACATTGGTTAAGTATGATCAGTTTTTACAGGAGCGTGCTTATGATCTCACATAATGAAATTAAAAAAAAATAAGTAACGATTATAATATATACAAAAATTAATTACAAATAAAATTTAATAACAGAAAAGAAAACAGATAAAAAAATAAATAAATAAAATATAATATAATTAATAAAGAAAAAAAAAACAACAACAACATAAAAATAAATTACTAATGATAATAAACAAAATTAAACAAGGAAAGAAGCCAATCAATATTGACACTCCTAATTAAGAGATTTTATTTGTCCTTTAATTAAATAATTGATCACGAGGCCAAGATCTCTCTAGACTCCTAGGAGGGTTTTCGGGGTGGGATTGAGAGGAGAGGGATTTAGCTCTGGGATTGGGATGGGAAGATAGTTTAGAGTGAAAAGTTAGGAATCGGGATTTGGCCAGTTGTTGAACGAAAGGGATGTTGAGGTCGTTATGAAGGGTTTTATTGGAAACGTAGAAAGGAGCATTAACTATTATGCGTCAGAGTTTGGATTGGAATGTCTGTATTATATGTATACTTGATGTTTTGGTTGTTCCCCACAGTTGAAGTCCGTACGTCCAAATAGGTCTGATGATAGTTTTGTAAATAATGAGTTTGTTCTGTGTTGTGAGTCTTGATGTCTTGTCGTCGTAAGAGTCCGTATCTACCGTTCAGTTCCTGTCTTTTCAGTCGGGTGTGTGGGTTCCAAGTGAGTCTATTTCCAGTAATAATCCCAGGTAGCGCACTTCGTTGGATACAGGAAGCTCTTGACTGCTTATGCTAACAGGAGGACAAGTTCTCTTATTGATCGAATCTAAATAAAAATTTTTATATTCGATAGTTTGGACGTGGTAGGGAAGATATGTAAATCACACACTCTTATAACCAAAGTAAATAAATATTTAATGTAGTGATTGCTTTGCTGCATAATGTGGCTAGTTTAGTCAATTTCTGCGGGACTGAGTATTTTTATTATTTATTTCCTGAAATTTCCTCTCGCCTTCATTGTACGATTCCCACATTTAGGAGCTGAATATTCAATTAGGCCTTCCATCAGTATTCAAGTCACGCCCCGAGTCTCGATCCTTGTCCTCTTGGACAAATAAAATAATTCTGTAGAGTTTTGAATTATTTATAGACCGTGGCCTGGTGAAGGGGCTGGTTGGTTGGAGCGGAGAGCGCAAGGCACAAAGGCAGGTGAACTAATGTGATTGGCTGGATTGGGGCTCTTGTAGGCTCTTCAATGGCTTCTAACGAGGGCTTTCACTCCCTGGAGTCCGGTCTTGGGAACGTGGCGCTTAATTGGCGAAATTGTTTCTTATTGTTCTCCGATCTTGAGGGGAACTTCCTTCAGGCACATCCTTCGGCTTTGGGGAAACATATCACCAAGAAAACGGAGGGAGCTTTCATCACACAAGGGGATTGGGCACAATCCGGATGACTGTGTAGTCCGTCACACAACAGGTTTAAATTTTTCCGTACTCGGAATTTTCCAGCCGAGTTTGGTTCTCTCCTACAACATTCGAACTGAGTTGTTGTAGGATAAGTGTGCACCCGATCGTGCACTGACTTCGAGGTGCCACCCGTTTTTTTTTTTTTTTTTTTGCATCAGCCTCCGATTGTTAGAATATATATATATATATATATGTACGTGTATATCGTCGATACAAATGCAAAGTATCGTATGTGAAAAAAACCCATTTTTCATTTTCGATTTTTCTATTTACTGGAAATACTTTTTACTGGAAATGTATTTTTACATTGTTGTAAATTCTGAATAAATAAATAAATAAATAATAACAATTTTTCTGATTGCTGTTGGACCTATGTACGTTGTAACAAACTCTCGAAAATTGATGAAAAATAACTATCAATTACCCAAAATCAAACTAACCGATGTGCATTTCATAGAATAAATATATCATAGAATAAAATATATATATATAAAGTCATCTATAAAGTACCAACCACTTTTCACATTCCATACTTTGCATTTGTATCGACGATATATATATATATATATATATATATATATATATATATAGATATATATATATATATATATATATATATATATACATACACAAATTTGAACCACCGTTATTTTCATTCTCTAGGGGTTCTGAAACGTAAAATTTTCTAGTCGGGAGTTCCGGATTGCGTCATGAGGTCAGCCCTACAAGCGGGGTTCCTCCCTATGGAGGAAGGAAGGTACCCCGCTAAAAATGGGAGAAAACAGTTTTTTTCATCGAATTTTCGTTAAAAACGAAGTCCCTATTCACTTACAGGAAATTAAATTATTTTTAAAATAATCCCACGCCCATTAAAATATGTTGAGCATATCCGGAGATATACGACTTCAAAAGTCATAACTTCTCAGAAAACCGTCATAAATATGAAATGTAATGTTGCCTCACGGATATAGAAAAGCCGCCTCAAAGATTATAACAGCTCTATGTTGAAAAATGTTTAATGTACAAAAAGAATCTGCAGCCAGATTTCTTCCATCTCATCTAATTTTTAAGTAAGTTTGCAATTAGTACAAAAAAACATGACAGGAAATCGATGGTTTCCACCATTATGACTTCATAGCCAAGTGCAGATTCTTTTACTAAAGTAAAAATTCTTCAAGGTACAGCTATTATCATTTTTGAAACGGCTTTTCTGGAATTTTTTACTTTTCCAATAAAGTAAATTCGATGAAAAATGCTGTTTTCCGTTTTCCCCGTTTTTCTAAGAATTGGAGGGTGATGCAGAAAAACGGATGGAACCTCAAGAACGTGGGCATCGAGATCTACAAGAAGTGTTATATATGTATCTCTTGTCCCAAAAAAAAAGTTCAATTTTGTGGACCAGTGTTATTGTTTCAAATTGATCACCATCGTATAAAGTTTAGAAGTTCCGTAAAAACTCCTTAATAAACTAAACATTAACTATTCCTTCTCCTGCCATTTTATCTTCTCCTCAGGACAATTGATAATAAGGCAACTCTCTCCGGCACAAGTACTCAGCTGTAATAAATAATTATTTCAGGTTTGCAGAAGGACTAATCCATTTTTTTTTATCATTTTTTTATTTTTTATTTTTTTTTAGAAAAGAGAGAAGGGTCCCAGAGAGAAAGGTTTCTCTTGAGAAAGTTGTGCAATTAATTTTTCCCTCGTTTATCCGGCTGGGAATTATTACGGTCGAAAAGACCCTCCCCCCAACCCACTCCAACCCCGCGCTTACAACTCAACCCCCCTCCCCTCACTACCCGACAAAACGAAATCCTCGGGTAGTAGAAATGGTCGAGAAAATATCCTTTTGAGTTATTACTCTTCAGTGTCGCAATTGCGATTCTTAGTGAATCCAAAGATCGGCCGAACAGCAAACCTAAACCCATTTATTTACATTTAAAGTGAAATTATTCTGAACATGAAAATGTCATTTCAGAATTGTTTATTTATTTATTTTAGCTGTTCGCAGCTATAGCGAATCAGAAGAAATACAATTATACAAGATGGTCATTTTTTTTCCATGTGTAGAAGTTGACTTTAATTATTTCTCACACAGTTGTATTTATCTCATTTATCTACTATATATTTGTCAAATACCACTCACTCACTCACTGACTCACTCACTCAGGCAAGCCTAGGCAGCAAGCGTTGCTAGGACGATAAAGAACAGCTGTTACCGTACAATATCTATTTCATAGTATTATTTTTAATTGAGGTTAATTTCCACTATGATGGCAGTCCTATCAAACACATATTTACCTTCTTATCTACACAAGAGATGGACTGTAGAAAAATTTCAAGGTGCATAAAACACTTCATGAAAAGTGCGTTGACAGCTCTTGGACTGTAAGGGTTAACTAGTAATAATATTATATTGTATAAAAAAAAATTACAAGCGGTAAACATGTATGTACACATTGAATCATTTGATAAAACATCCTTTAGAAGTGATTTATTTCTATCCTGGAGTTACTTCTTGCCTGTAACAAGTACTTCGTACTGTTTTATATTCCACCATTAAGTTGAACTGCAAGGAACTCTCTCGTAGTACGCAACAAGCTAATCAATTTATCTCTGGAAGATCTGTTTATGAAACAGCCTGTAGAAAATTGTTCACGGGTGGACGATAAAGCAGAAAGCTTCATAAAATTAATTATTCCGTTTATCCGTAAGAGCTGGCGTACCAGGGATGTCACGTAGGCGATGTCACGTAGGTTCATTACACGCAGACATCGTTACACGCACCAGGGAACGCATGGATTCTAAATTAATGTTTAAACCTTAACGTTAGTCGTCTCTCTTAAGTTAAAATCTTATATTTAGTTCTATTGTCAGTAAACAACCAGTTGATTTATTTCCAGAATAACGAAAATCCGGATGAGGTTGGGTAGGGAAATAGATTACATTATTAAAATATGGAATTTATTTTATTACTTTGACAGCTGTTTATGAAGAAATTTCAAACGTTTTTCTACCTATTTCCCTACCCAAGCTCATCTGAGAAATGTGTTGAAATTAGAAAGACAATTACATTTTAATTGTCTTTCTAATTTCAACATATTTCTGCATAAATATATTGTTGTTTATAGTATATATATATATATATATATATATATATATATATATATATATATATATATATATATATATATATAAATAAATGTATATTTTATTTATCATGTTCATCCAGCCTACCAAAAATGGCGAAATTTAACATCAAAATTAATATTTCTTAATCTCGGTGATAATATTAATATATATATATATATATATATATATATATATATATTTTATATAACGCTGATTACATAAATATTTTGACGTGAAATGCAGGGCTCCAAGTTTTGCGCTGCGGCATATTGGACCGATTCTCATAACAAACCACAATTCGCTTGTCTTGAGATGGACAAACCTCAAGTAAACAGATCATAAAACTAAGGCAATTATATTACTAGAGATACTTTAGATAAGGCGAATTTGCAGTAATTTATAATTATCTACGGTTTCTGGAAAGTTGAGGGCACTTGAAGTTGGGGAAAATATGCGAGAGCCTGCTCATACTGATTCTGGCATTGTTACCGAGTGTATTTGTGCAGTGAAAATAATCATAGTATAATTAATTAATTTAGTATATTCTGATAGTATGCATACAACAATTAGAGGTATGTAGATACTATGTATGCACTTATTTGATGTACATTAATTTAATACAAAAAAAAATATGGTCTTTGAAACAGAGATGTTTTTCTTAAAGAGAAATAAAAAAATGTGGAGCAATCGGAGCACCCAAAAAAAATTAAAAAACAACTGATGATGGCCCATCCGAGGTAATTATTTCCAGAACCACTTGACACAAAAATTTGAAATTTTGCACGGACAATCCTTTTAGAATGTGAATTCGCTAAGAAAGGTTTTTTTTTATATTCAAATGTTTAAGTACTTTTAGGGGGGTTTTGAATTATAAAGAAGTTCCTCATCGGCTCAAAAATGGTTCGATTTTGATAACATTTGCTACAAAAATCTTTCTTCTCATTTAAAAGGTCAAGTTCATTAACCAGTTGAATCCGTTTACTGGAACGTGGTTTTTGGAGCGAAATTTGTGCGAAAGATTTCTTAACGTAGGAAAACGAATGAAACCATTTTTTAAGCGAGTTCTGTAGCCGTTTACCAAAACAATTGATAGAAATACTTCTCAAAACTAATTTTCTGTTTGGGTATTCAAAAACGAAGTATATGGAAAAAAATTGTATGAATGGCGATACAAAGTTTTCGGATCCCAGTATATTTTCTAAAATATCTCGAAAACGGTTGGGAACTCGTAGTAAGTAGAAGGCGGCTATTCGAAAGGTTACTAAATTCTCTACAATAAGATTCTGTTGTAATGTTCAGTGGGGCGATGTCAATCGAAGAGATAAGTGCTTAAAACTTCAAATTTGTTAGTTTTATGCTTTTCAACGTGTATTTGTATCTGTTTACCTAACTTTTTAAGCGTTTTTTTTTTGTTTTTTTTTTTTTTACTCTCCAACCGAAACAAGCACGGTTACCTCCACATGGTGTTTCCTGGGTAACTTTAAAGTCCGTGCAATAATAAGCCGTACAAAATTATGTAGTAGCGTTAATTTTGGTCATACCTTATTTAACGCAATATAAAAAATACTTATCGGCCGTGGTGAAGCACGGGTAGGCACTTAGTATGTAATATTTAATTATTTTATTATATTTTTATTTATTTTATTTTATTCAGCTAGTGTGAAATAAAATAAAATAAATCAAATCAAATGAAGTAAAATATTAGAAAAATTAAATAAATAGGAATTAGATTAAGTTAGTAGTTCAATAACTGTACTAAGTAGTGACAATGGCAGTCACTAAGAAAATAGTCATTTCTAAGAAATTATTAATGACTATAAATAGGAATTAGATTAAGTTAGTAGTTCAATAACTGTACTAAGTAGTGACAATGGCAGTCACTAAGAAAATAGTCATTACTAAGAAATTAGTAATGACTATAAATAGGAATTAGATTAAGTTAGTAGTTCAATAACTGTACTAAGTAGTGACAATGGCAGTCACTAAGAAAATAGTCATTACTAAGAAATTAGTAATGACTATAAATAGGAATTAGATTAAGTTAGTAGTTCAATAACTGTACTAAGTAGAGTCAATGGCAGTCACTAAGAAAATAGTCATTACTAAGAAATTAGTAATGACTATAAATAGGAATTAGATTAAGTTAGTAGTTCAATAACTGTACTAAGTAGTGACAATGGCAGTCACTAAGAAAATAGTCATTACTAAGAAATTAGTAATGACTATAAATAGGAATTATATTAAGTTAGTAGTTCAATAACTGTACTAAGTAGTGACAATGGCAGTCACTAAGAAAATAGTCATTACTAAGAAATTAGTAATGACTATAAATAGGAATTAGATTAAGTTAGTAGTTCAATAACTGTACTAAGTAGAGTCAATGGCAGTCACTAAGAAAATAGTCATTACTAAGAAATTAGTAATTGCCTTTCAGAATTAATAAAAGGCAATTACTAATTTCTTGTAATAAAATGTCCTTTGTTGATCATCTGTACAAGAAATGTTAACAAAACATTTCCCCAAACTATGAATTTAAACTATTGCTAAAATCAATTCCTCTAATAACACACTCAAAAAAAAAAAAAAAATAAATAAAGAAAAATAAAAAACTTAAAATGTGTCACTCTTGCCTATTTAGCGGGAATAGCATTACAACAGGAAGAGTGACACAAGTGCCCTCAGGTGCACAAGGTCTAAAACTGTTAAAAATATCCATTTTTGTGTACAGAAAATTAATTTTTATTTTGGGTGCTCCGACTGCTCCACTTTTTTTATTTCTCCATAGGAAAACATCTTTGTTTCAAAGACCATATTTTTGTTGTACTCAATTAATGTACATCAAATAATTGCATAAATAGTATCTACACACCTCTAATTGTTGTATCCATACTATCAGAATATACTAAATTAAAAATTGATTATTTTCACTGCACAAATACACTCGGTAACAAGTGCCCTCAACTTTCCAGAAACCGTAGATAATTATAAATTACTGCAAATTCGCCTTATCTAAAGTATCTCTAGTAATATAATTGCCTTAGTTTTATTATCTGTTTACTTGAGGTTTGTCCATCTCAAGACAAGCGAATTGCGGTTTGTTATGAGAATCGGTCCAATATGCCGCAGCGCAAAATTTGGAGCCCTGCATTTCACGTCAAAAGATTTATCTAATCAGCGTTATATAATGAACTTCTTGTAAAAAAAAAAATATATATTAATAATATCATTAAGAAATATTAATTTTGATGTTAAATTTCTCCATTTTTGGTAGGCTGGATGAACATGATAAATAAAATATACATTTATATATATATATATATATATATATATATATATATATATATATATATATATATACTATAAACAACAATATATTTATGCAGAAATGTGTTGAAATTTCTTCATAAACAGCTGTCAAAGTAATAAGATAAATTCCATATTTTAATCATGTAATCTATTTCCCAACCCAAGCTCATCTGAGATTTTCGTTATTCTGGAAATAAATCAACTGGTTGTTTACTGAGAATAGAACCAAATATAAGATTTTAACTTGAGAGAGACGTCTCTAGCGTTAAGGTTTAAATGTTAATTTAGAATCCATGCGTTCCCTGGTGCGTGTAACGATGTCTGCGTGTAATGAACCTACGTGACATCGCCAACGTGACATCCCTGGTACGCCAGCTGTTACGGATAAACGGGGTAATTAATTTTATGAAGCTTTCTGCTTTATCGTCCACCCGTGAACAATTTTCTACAGGCCGCTTCATTAACAGATCTTCCAGAGATAATTGATTAAGTTGTTGCGTACTACGAGAGAGTTCCTTGCAGTTCAACTTAATGGTGGAATATAAAACAGTACGAAGTACTTGTTATCGGCAAGAAGTAACTCCAGGATAGAAATAAATGACTTCTAAAGGATGTTTTATCAAATGATTTAATGTGTACATACATGTTTACCCCTTTTTAATTTTTTTTTATACAATATAATATTATTACTAGTTAACCCTTACAGTCCAAGAGCTGTCAACGCACGTTTCTTGAAGTGATTTATGTACCTTGAAATTTTTCTACAGTGCATCTCTTGTGTAGATAAGAAGGTAAATATGTGTTTGATAGACTTATCGTGGAACACCAGGTACTGTTCATAGGGGAAAGTTGCAAAACAATATGGTTGCCCCAAGAAAAGTGTTTTATTCAGAAGCCAACAATCTTTAATGCAAAACTAAAGGAATGTTACAACCAATAATAAATAAGGCAGACACTTTTTGTGCGGTTTAAACATCAGCAAATTTGAAAATCCATAATAGAAACACAATATCACCCGACCTAGACCCAATAAAAGCGCAGAGAACAACCACAACTGCGCGGTGCTCTCACTCTCTCTTACTACGGTTACACGCAGTGTATTACAGTCTGTCATAGGCAACATTTATTTTCATGTTTCTACCAATGAATTCCTTGAATACAAATTATTAAATGAAAATATCGAAATACCAATACTAACAGACTATATACATCCTCTTAACGACCCAATCACATTGAAAGAACTGAAACATACTCTAAACATAACAAAACGTAACTCTTCACCTGGACCAGACTTGATATCATATCAAATGTTGAAACACTTACCGCCAATGGGTCTTGACCGCCTCCTTAAGATGTACAATGAAATATACAAAAATGGTCCGTACCCTCAATCTTGGAATCAATCCATAATTATACCCTTGCTAAAACCAGGAAAGGATGAAAAACTAGCAGCAAACTACAGACCAGTGTCGCTCACAAGTTGCCAGAGCAGAATTCTGGAGAGAATAGTAAATAAAAGGCTCCTCTGGTATCTCGAAAAACAGTCCCTGCTATCAAGATATCAGTGTGCCTTTAGACCTAGGCACAGCACAATGGATCACATTTCCAAACTAGAAAACGACATATTAAACGCCTTTATAACAAAACAGTCGGTTTTAGCAATATCTCTAGACATTGAGAAAGCGTATGACACGGTCTGGAGAAGATTAATAATATCCCAACTACATACTTGGGGGATTCAAGGGTATATTATGGGTTATATTGTTAACTATTTATCAAACAGACGTTTCCGAGTGAGAATCGGCACCATGCTATCAGATGAATTCCTTCAGGAGAACGGAGTGCCACAAGGAGGAGTTTTGAGTACTACACTCTTCAATGTTGCCATTAACTCACTTAGTTCTTGCATCCCAAGTACAATACATTGTTGCCAGTATGCTGATGACTTACTCATATATAGTTCATTTAGAGATGTACAGACTGCACAAGACAGACTACAAGACACAATAAACAACTTGGAAAACTGGTGTTCAATTACAGGTTTCAAATTCTCCGAAGAAAAATCGAAGTGTATTTTATTCACAAAAAAGAGAAGAATGAGGATCCCCAACATCCAGTTGAAAAACTCTATTTTACCGGTAACAGACACAGTTAAATTTCTTGGGCTAATATTTGACTCAAAACTAACATGGCTTCCCCATTTGAAAGAACTCTCTATTAAGTGCAAGAAATCCTTGAACATACTAAAGATTTTGAGTAATACGAAGTGGGGTGCTGACAGATGGTCTATGCTTACAGTGTACAGAGCTTACACCAGGTCACTTCTGGACTACGGCTGTATAGCATATTCATCTGCCAGTGCGAGCGCCCTCAAAATGTTGGACTCAATACACTCGACAGGAATCCGACTAGCTACAGGCGCATTTAAATCCAGTCCATGCAACAGCCTGTATGTTGAGGCAGGCGAGCCACCATTGCAACACAGGCGTCAGATATTATGCTTAAAATACTTTGCTAAAATCAGATACCTACACAATAAATGCACACAGTCACTCATCGAAAACCAATATCAAAACACTTACAATCGAAGACGCGCAAGACAAAAACCATTAAACATAAGAATACAAGAAAACACACAAAACACCG
The DNA here is from genome assembly GCA_946811695.1 of Gonocerus acuteangulatus. Classification (NCBI taxonomy): domain Eukaryota; kingdom Metazoa; phylum Arthropoda; class Insecta; order Hemiptera; family Coreidae; genus Gonocerus; species Gonocerus acuteangulatus. The sequence goes on along the minus strand of OX328127.1, from coordinate 77,638,120 downwards.
GTTTATTATCACAAACCTACACACTCCAACAACTTACATTTCCACCATGGAGGGTTAAGAACTTAGAAATAAACACTAAATTATCAAAATTTAAGAAAGATGACCCTATCTCTATCCATTTTTACCAAAATGAATATAATAAATTAACATCTTCAAATCCAGATGCTCTCCTTATTTTCACGGATGGGTCAAAAACACTAGAAGGCACTGGATCTGCAGCAGTTATTCATTCAAACTCTTTTCAATTAAGAATTGCTGATAACTCTAGCATTTTCACTGCCGAATTACATGCCATTTTACTGGCTCTTCAAAATGTAATCATTCTTCCAAACCAAAAGATCCTAATTTTTTCGGATTCACTAAGTTCTTTGCTCTCCCTAAGTAACATGTATGAAACACATCCAATAATCACACAAATTTTTGAACAAGTACACCGACTACAAAGTCATAATGTACACATTGAAATGGTGTGGCTACCTGGACACACAAACTTCCCAGGAAACACTGACGCCGACAAAGAAGCAAAAATTGCAGCAAAAAGGTTAGGAACTGACGAAGACCGAATGACGTTACAAGACACTTACCTGCAGATTACAACACATATTATAAACAAATGGCAAAATACATGGACGTACACTACAGACAATAAATTACGTGAGATAAAAGAGTGCGTAGGTGCCTGGCCGTCAAGAAATCGATACACAAGAAGAGAAGAAGTTGTAGTTACCAGGCTCAGAATAGGCCATTCACACTTGACTCATTCTCATCTAATGACTCGACAAGACGAACCACTCTGCAGAATCTGTAATGTGAGACTGACAGTAAAACACATACTGACAGACTGCAGAGAACGGGACTACTTAGACTTACCACACGACATGCGAGAGATATTAACTGAAGGTAGCCCACATATAGACACCATTATTCAGCATTTAAAAACCAAAAACATTTATAATGAAATATAAAGATGAAGTATTATTGAATACAATTATTCATTATCATTGCAAGGTATCATGAACCTCTACCAGCCAGATGAACTAAAAGTGCTCACATAAAGAACATATATTAAACCTCAATGTGAAATATAAGTATGTTTAAGCTAAAAAAATTGTAGTAGTATTATTAGTAGTAGTATTAGTATTATTAGTTATTAATATTTTAGTGTTAATATTTTAATTATTAATATTATTAATAGTATTAGTAGCATATTATGTAATATATATCCAAATTGTAATTAATATCATGTGGTATTGTAGGTTAATAATTGTATTCTTAAGAATATTATCATTAGATATTAGAATTTAGTACAGGTCAATGTGCCTATAATAAAATGTAACAATATAACGAGCAAGTCGCTACTTTGCGGGCTCGTAAATACAATGAATAAATAAATAAATATATTTTCATGTTTCCTGATAATTAAACCCCAGAAAAAGAGTCCCCTCTTTTGTAATTATTTCCCTTTACTGAAGCCACAGTTTGAATCGCAGCGTAATATTAAAACTGTCTGCCTTATCTATAATTCATTTTAAAATTGCCCTCATTTTACATTAAAGATTTTTGGCTTCTGAATAAAACACTTTTTTTGGGGCAATTATAATGTTTTGCACTTTTCCCCTATGCGCAGTTCCTGGTGATCAACGGTAAGTCCAGCCATCATTATCTGCACAAGAGATGCACTAAGGCATAATTTCAAGGCACATGAAACACTTCATGAAACGTGCGTTACCAGCTCTCCGACCAAGACGGTAACCCGCACGATCTTAGATGCCCGTGTAGCGGAGCCCTTATCACTCTCCTGGTTCCAAAGGAATGCATTAAAGTCAAGTTTCAAAGGGAAGTACATGTTGGTATCAGTTTGATCATTTTAGCAATTTCCTCCGAAGGAAAGTAGCTATTGAGGTTGGACTCATGACGGAATTTTTGAAAAATTTCTTCAAATCTTTATCGATCCTACCTAGTAGACACCGCAAATGACCCCCGTTAAAATTTATATATATATATATATATATATATATATATATATATATATATATATATGTGTGTGTCTGTTAACACGATAGCGGCCAGAGTTTTTGTTTTTTCGTCACGAACTTGGTATATAGCATTCAATTAGCAAACGATTGAACGAGTTCGTTAACCACCAAAGTCGGTCCACCGGAAGGGGGGGGGGGGGGTTTACCCCGAAAATGAACTAAATCGGTTCATTAGGAGAGGGGTTTACTCCGGACCCACAATACCAATTCGCCACTACCAGCCGTGATTTTTGGTATATTTCGACGAAACTCGGTATTCGTAGTGGTAATCCACAGGTAAATATGTGTTGTAAAAATAAACTAAAGCTGTTTATTAGGAGGGGGGGGGGGTACTCCGGACCCACAATACCAATTCGCCACTACCAGCCGTGATTTTTGGTATATTTCGACGAAACTCGGTATTCGTAGTGCTAATCCACAGGTAAATATGTGTTGTAAAAATAAACTAAATCGGTTCATTAGAAGGGGGGGGGGGGTTACTCCGGACCCAAATTCCTAATATACTCATACCGGTCGTAATTTCTGCTGTATTGAAACGAAACGCGGTATACGTCGTGGGTAACTCATGAGAAAGAAGTGTTGTTAAAATGAGCTGAATCGGTCAATCGGAAAGCGGGGGTTTACTTTGTAATATATTTCAATAGAAAAGCCCGCCAGAGGTAGGTTCTCAAAGCCGCCGCAAGGAGCGCTTTGTATCTAGAGGGACTGCATCCTGTTCCTGCGTTAGATAAAAATACGATAATATGAGTTTTTTTGTATTTATTACGTAGTGTAGTAGGTACCATGTGTAAACATAACTCTGGAAGCAAATTAATAATTGAACAGTTACTCATTACAAAATTAAAAGAGAACTATTCATGTTTTTATTTCATTTATGTAGGATATTTTAAGCAAATTGTTCTGGAAAGCAGTCTACACTACCCAAATTCTGAGGAAAGTGCTTAGTTATGCAGCTCCTGCGTGACGGACTTTTTTTTCCTTTTTTTTTTTAGATCAATGGCTGTTCTTCGATTATTTTTCAAAGAACTCCTTTAAGAAATAATTGTCTTAGTCTTGAGCCATTGTTTTTTAATATCCCAGATATCTTGCACGTTCACCCTCTTCACGACAGGTACAGATATTCATCTTGAAGAAGAGTCTGCTCTTTTGTAGAGCCAACAAATTTGATCCAAGTTTGAGATTTACTTGTAATGAACAGCTAACTCTAGTATTAATTTTATATTGATGCATAATGAACTGAATAATTGTACAATGAACTGCATAATTGTATGAATTATTGTATTTTCTTATGATAAGATGCATAATCAACTGAATAACTGATGTATACCTGTGTCCATTTGTACATTTGCATGAAAATATGTAAAATGTAATTAGATGTATATATGTAATATTTTGTTCTGAGCGAATCGCTTTCGTTGCGGATGCTTAAAAATAAAAATATAAAGGTTATATTATCAGTTAGCCATCAACCGTGTTCGGTGGTTGTGTTAATGGTACGCGGTTCCCAGAGTTGTAATATGGCCATAACACCGTAACAGATGTTAACGATTTATTTATACGTACATATAATCTGTATCTACATACACATATGGCCATTCATGTAATCCTTCTAAATGTTTTCTCTATATGACTCTATCTTATGCTGACGTTGTCTTTTAGTACCAATATTTGGTGGGAAAAGCATACGAGAGTCTGTTACATTTTCTCATCTTCTTTGCTTCTCTGTGCAATCATTCATCAATATATAGGAGAGAGAGAGAGAGTGAGAAATAGACGGAGGCATATGGCGAGTGAATAAATTGTTATAAAAAGTGAGAGAGAAAGGATGAGAGAGATATACGGACGGCGAACAGAACCCGGAATAAATCACGTTGGCTCTTAATTGCTTTTTGATAAAACAATCTTTTTTTTATCAAGGTTAATCCTTTTTCCTAGCATTTAGGAGGTGAGATATTTTCCCTAAATGTCATGAAAGACTGGAAGCAGAATCCCGACCATTCCTCTCTCTCTCTCTCTCTCTCTCTCTCTCTCTCTCTCTCTCTCTCTCTCTCTCTCTCTCTCTCTCTCTCTCTCTCTCTCTCTCTCTCTCTCTCTCTCTCTCTCCTTTAGCCCGAGTGCAAACAATGACGGTATTATTATGAGGGTTTACCTTGCACGACACAGGGATCCTGGTTTTACAGACAGATTACGAGATTATCCCGGTTCGTGATTGGCCCTTCTCAATCCTCATTAGCTCATTCATCCCTCAATCTCATCACTATGGTCCATTGTTCGTACCATACTCATCAGCGGTCAATAGAAATCCCCAGACCAAAGTGGACATTAATGATTTTTCTTTCCATTTAGCCTGTTCCTTCCTGCCCCATAGGGACGACCCGCTTATGGAGTCATGTGCAGGCGTGTGATAATAATGTAACTTGACTTTCGAATTTGCATGCAAGTATATTTTATGTAAACAGGCTTCCAGGTGCACGTATGCTAAGTATTTTCGCGTGGGAAACTGGATAAAATCCATTTCAAGGTACCACCTACCTTCAACCATTTTTTTAAAAAAATTTATAATTTCAGTTTCTTATATTGAGTTGAAAATGTCTTCATACGTCTGTTATTCATCAAAAAATAGATAAATACATTTTGTCAAGGACAGGAGAAAAATATTTTGGTAAAACAAATATCCTCAGACATTAGCAATATTGGACTTATCGTCCATTTTATAAAATCTTTCAGAATGTTTAGTAATTTTTTTAAGGCTCCTATTCGACCGCTTAAAATCATCTCAGTAGAAATTTTTTTTCTGTTTTAATGTAATAAGAAGTGTTTCTAGAAAGGACGTCATAAAAAAAATTATTGACAGGCTAAAGAACCACGATAAAAAACGTTTTTCACGACATCACTCCACCAGGACGACCCAGACCTACTTAAAAGTGCAGACGACGACAAGTAGGTGCCTTAGGACATGTCAAATCCTATCCTACTTTCTTCTTGCTTTATGCTGTCACTGCTTTCTCACCATCCTTAGTTTTTCCTTGGAACACATATGAAGTTAAAATAACAGGCACCAATTTCGATATGACCACTTCAGTCTAAAAAAAAAAAAAAAAAAAAAAAATGAAAATAAAAATAAAATCGGAATAGTTCCTCGGAAAAGAGGTTCTATTCTCACCGTTATGGTTGTTTATAAGCATTACATAGAAAATCAATAAGATTACGCTGTTCCTAAATGTTAGTGCCTTTTTTTAAAACAAACAAAAATATACCAATACAGGTATGTGACACCTGATAGAGCTTCATTTAACGAAGAACTACTCCGCATGCTGTAAATTCAAAATGAAATCTAATTAATGCTTTTTGGAGATGACCGTTTCGATGTGATAAATACGTTTCACCTGATATTTATCTGGCTTCTTTAGGGCTTCTTCTGAAAATCCCTGATCTAAGAAGAAATTCTGAGAGCCAGCAGATTGTCAGGCGAAACTTCGATGTCACGAAATTAACACGGTCAAATCCAGAAGATTTTGAAACTTTAGGTAGGGCATTGTGGACTTCTACGAGAATTGGCAATTCTTACGACGGCTTCCAGACTGTGGACTAGGAAAGAAATCAAAGATTAAATGATTGGCTTCACAAATAAACTGACGTGACTATTCACGATGCAGGAGTATGAGAAAAATCAAATCGACAGAACAAACGTGTGCGATAAACTCGGTTCACCACAGCGGAAAGAATTGCTGAAGAGGCCAGGGGCCTTCTTTTTATTTCCAGTGAGAGTAATAGAGGCGGTGAGTACAAAGGAATAAGTTTACCGAAGGGAAAGGCTTTTTCAGCTTACAAGTGTTCCAACTTCTTAACAGACTTCAGCGATTCTTTTATCTCAAGCTAAGCTTCGGAACTAAGTGTTCTTTGAGGATTTCCTGCTTAATCCTGCGCCGTGCTTAATAACGCTGAGATTACACCGGCCTAAGCGCTAAATCTTCCTTCTTGAAAACAATGCCTTAAGGATGATGCAGGTTCAGGCCGCCGTATTTTCATCTAGGAATGGACTTGTTGAATTCGTTGAAAACTTGATTCTTCCACAATTGGACTTCTAGGCCTGCAAACGAGGCATTTAGGCTCAGTGCTATTTAGATTACATACGTCGGATTCACTGACCGATGTCATGACAAGTATGTCATATGGTACAGTAAAACACCATGTGTTGTATTGAACATGTAGAGACCCAGTACTATTTACATTTCATATGCTGGTTTTACTGACTATAAAGAAAAGTATGTTTTGACAGTAAAATACCGCGTGTAGGATTAGGCTTGTAGAAAGGCTGAGAGCTATTTACATTCCATATGCTGGTTTTACTGACTGATTAAGGCAAGTATACTTTGACAGTAAAATTCCGTATATAGAATTGTATAGGATAAGGCATATAGAAAGGCTGGGAGCGATTTACATTTCATACGCTGGTTTTACTGACTGATTAAGAAAAGTATGTTTTGACAGTAAAATACCACGTGTAGTATAAGGAATGTAGTGAGACTCAGTACTATTTACATATCACATGCTGGTTTTACTGACAATAAAGGCAAGTATGTTTTGACAGTAAAATACCACGTGTTGGATTCGGCATGTAGAAGGCTGAGAGCATTTACATTTATTAAGTGATCCAAAATAAAGGGAAAAAATTTCCCTCACATTTTTTGATTTTTTTTTTAAATTTGGTTCATCAATAGTACCCCATACGACAATTAAAAATCCAAATTTTTTAGAAATTTATCTCCCCATGACATGTAGATTGGCTCAATTCTATTATATATCATAAGCTGGCTTTACTGACAACGTGTAAAACCATGCTGTTATGACAGGAAAGGACCACGTGTATTTTACATTTAGGAAGACAGAAAGTTTTTTTCTTTACTGAATCTGACACAATTTAATGGCCCTAATTATTACGGTTCATTACACCCAGATCATCAGACATCTTTACTCTATTCACTAAGAAATCTTTATTCTGTGCCACTCCCCTATGAATAATGGTCTGCTTTTGTATCTCAAATTTTATGATGAATGAAGGAGAAGCTTTAGGTCCATTTAAAAATCTTTATAGAGTACTCCATCTTAAGCCTGCAGCTGCGACCTACTTAAGGGACGTCAAACTTTTTAGCAAAGGAAGAAATAATGAAAGGGAAAACTTCGCTATTGAACTAGGAAACAAGAAATTAATCACAACCCCCTCGGGAAGAATTCAATGGACGAACTGAAAGCGGAAAGTACTCTGCTATATTACTATGAAACACAAATATTATTTCTCGACATTAGAAAATTATATTTCTCTAACACAGCACGCTCACTTTTTTCCTTGCGTCTAGCGAACGGGAAATATCCGAAATCCTAAACCGTATCATGTTTAAAAACCGGTCGTGTAAAATTTTATAAGTGTATAAAATTGTATGATCACGTTCTGTCTTGATAAAAAGTGGTCCGATTTAGATGTAATTTATCACAATTATTTGGATGTAATTGTCATAGGAAGGATCTTTCCTTGGAGCACATTGGCCAGCACCCCTATTTACAAAAGCATCATCAGGTCTACCGAAACACGAACTTTGACAATGAAGTATAAAACTGCGTTGCTGTTACGGGAGTGAAACATTTTTGGCCCCATCAAAATCGGTTAACAATGGCGCTCAAAGGAAGAATCTGCAGATGCAGGATGCAGACCTCCCCTCCGAAGCCTTGATGGCGTTGAGGGAGACTTGCGGACAATGGGTGTCCGCCGCTGGCGGATACTTGCGGACTGTGGGTGTCCACCGCTGGTGGAGACTTGCGGGCTATGGGTGTACCCCGCTGACGGAGACATGCGGAATATGGGTGTCCGCCGCTGGTGGAAACTTGCGGACTCTGGGTGTACACCGCTGGCGGTTTCAGTGAACTTCAAAGAACGACCGAGTAGAAATACATTGAGGTTACTAAATAATTCATTCTTTGTTAAATACAAACTCAGAGAAGTTTATGAATGTCAAATTCATACAGGTTTCTATGCCATACTTTCATTGATAAATACTCACCTCCCAGCTGTAGTTCGGCCGCCGCTTGTGCAGTGTCTCCTTCCGCTCTCCTTGCAACGCATTGGTACATGCCTTGATCTTCACGCGTCACACCGTTCACAACGAGCAGTTCCCCGTTGTTCCTTCCGGGGATAGCTCGTCCGTCCTTGAACCTACAATCGAAAAGTTTGTTGATTATTTGACGTTTGGAAAAAAGGATTAATAATAATAATAATGTGAAATAAGCAATCGTGCTGGGGCAGAGGATAGAGATTTGCACTATACCACTGGGGAGATAGCGTTGTGGGTCTGAATCTGGTCTGAGGAGGGTTGGCAACTTTTAGCGACAGCTTGATGGAGGATGTCGCTCGCCCATTTTGAGCATTCAAGGTTTTATAACCAGTAAGGAGGTTTGCATTCTGTAGTTTTGGGCGGTTCATGAACTATGAATATAGTTGTATTCTTGAACGACAATGACCCTGTACATTATTATTTAGCTATTTGACAAGAATTTCATATTCATTTTTTCAATAAATCGATTAATTGATAAAGAAATTATATTATTGAGACCCACAATTATTATGTAAAGTACAATGCTTATTACGAACCATGGACCGATTCAATAATTTAAATTTAAATTTAATTCTGTATCTACCTCTTACAGATGACATTTTGTCAGATTGAGAAGGCGTATTTTATGAGAAAATCGGTCATACCAATATATTTATTAAGAATGTTATTAAGAAATTTTGTTGTTTGTACCTACCATGTGATGAGATGCGACGAAGAGGCATGCGATACTAGACACCTGAACTCTGCAGTCTCTCCCAGCCTGACCACAGCTAGAGGTGGTTCTACCTCGACGCTCAGCTGGCCCAAGACAGAAAGGCGAAGTTCTGTAGATGCTTCTCCGGCCGGGTTCTCCGTGGTACATCGGTAGACCCCGGAGTCCGCTTCAGTCACGGCCTCCACGGCGAGTACTGGTCCCGTGACACGGGTACGAGGTCCGGGGGCCACTGGGCGAGGTTCGTAGCCCGGCTGGATGTGGTACCATCTGCAACAAGTGAAGGAGATAATGGTTAAATCTTGTATCAAAGAAGCATCGTATGCCGCGATATAGATGTAGATTCCAAATGATAAGAAAATGGATTTTAACGGAGAATGATAGTGTATATACAATTTTATATATATCAGCTGTTTGTCTGTCTGTGTGTTTGTTCCTTATACAAATCCACACCGTTTAGGGATGGTACTTGGAAACTTTGCAAACAGGTAGGTCTTAATCCAGGAGATGTCTTAAGCAGGCTACACACGATTCAGGCAGGCCTGCCAGTTAGTCCTGAAGAGTCCGCCTGAAAGCCAGTCGCCTGGACGTGCATATTTCCGTGCATATTTCCGGCCAACTGGAAAGTCTTAACTGACAGACCGACCGGCATATATACACGTTCAGGCGACCGGCTTTCAGGTGGACTGTTCAGACGTAACAGTCAGGCCTGCCTGTCAGGTCCTGCCTGACCGTGTGTAGCCTCCTTAAGGCTAGTCAAAAATTGCCAATCAGCTGTCTGTCTATTTGTTTGTTCCTTATACAGATTCAGACCGTTTGACCTACTTGGCAGGACCGTTTGGCACAAAGGCAGGTCGTGATCCGGGGATTGTCATAAGCTAGGTCAAAATCCTCTATCAGCTGTTTGTCTGTCTGTTGGTTCTTTACACAAATCTGCACATTTTATCCGGCCCCGATGTCTGCCGTCTGGCAAATTCTTAAAATGGACCACACTGATTCCTTGTAATTTGGACGTTGGCCATTCATGGAATAAATTTTCCCGGAGTATAATTCTTCTTTTCTTTGAACTATGATTCCCTCCGAGGTCTTAGATGGTTTTTTTTTAGTCTTCTAATGCATTCTATGGATTGCTAAAAATTGGCCAGACAATTTTCGAGCTTCTCTGTTATCGACTAAGGGTTCGTTTACACCTAACACACAGGTCTCGGATACATAATTATCAAACTTATTATATCCGACAACTGAGATATATTTCCTGCGAGAATCGGCAGATGTAAGCGCTCTCTTATTGCTCGAGATAGAAATTTATATCACAGACATAAATTGTTTGCAGTTTACACTCGTCACAATTTCTATCTGACATAAGTATCCTGCGAGAAGTGTCAAGTGTAAACGCCCCCTAATGCTGCAATGGACTTCTAAATCTCCGGGCAGCGTACCACATGGCACTACACATATTGGACCACGCCATTGCTGAAACAGGTCTCCGAATTATAGTGTCCAGATCATCAAGAAACTTCGGACGTAATTTACTTAATGATGCCGTTTTTAATTAATTAAAAGCTCTGAAATGGAATATATATATATATATATATATATATATATATATATATATATATATATATATATATATATATATATATTAAAGACAGTAGTTGCTATTTATACCTTTACATTTATCTTTTCTTGTTCTTCTACTGCGACTTTTAGTCAGGATCAATGAAAATGGAGTTCCAAAACTTGATCATTTGTAAGAAAGTTACAAAATTTTTCTTGTTTAATGTGGTCTAATATATTAAGGAAAACGTCAAACGAACGAGTAAATAATACACAATATCATGTCCGAGAAGGACGTGGAATTTCATTAAACGCTGAAGTTCTTTATAGAAGGAAGAAAGCGCTGAAGTTATGTTGAAGTTTGTTTGAGGAGAATGAGAAAGGATCCAATAAACAGGAAAGTTATTATATTCCTCAAGTCTTTCCTTATGGAGCTCCTTAGGTAACAGAAAGGACGAAAAGGATAACAAGGACATGAGGATGAAAAGGTAATATAATTCTGACATAAATGGAAAAGTTTGCAAAGAATTCTGTAAAACCTAAGTTGGAAAGTATCCGTAACAATTTTCTCTAGTGTCTTCATCAAATTAAAATTTGTTATTTCAGTTATTTGTTACCTAGTTGATACCGAAAATGACACCCGTTAAAATTTATATCTTTATATATATATATATATATATATATGTATATATATATATATATATATATATATATATATATGTATATATATATATATATATATATATATATATATGTATATATATATATATATATATATATGTATATATATATATATATATATATATATATATATATATATATAAAAATTCTCTCAAATTTTAGGAGGTTGGGGTCTTAAAAGCAGTAATCCTTCCTTCCTTCACACTACTTTATTTACTAGGCCCGACATGTTTCGTGCATATTTTCGCACCTCTTCAGGGGCACTTCGTGCCAGACTCCAGAGTGAGTACATGGTGACGAGAGTACTTCCTAGCAAGAGGTGCCCCTGAAGAGGTGTGAAAATATGCACGAAACATGTCGGGCCTGGTAAATAAAGTAGTGTAAAGGAGGAAAGGATTAGCGCTTTTAAGACCCCAAGCCTCCTAAAATTTGACATAACTTATGTATATTTTGGGTCATTTGCAAGAATAAATAATATATATATATATATATATATATATATATATATATATATATATATTTGACTTTTTCTTATTTCTTTCGATGGCAGGTGGTCCATAAAGAAGTACACCGTTCGTTCTGTTCAACTACTTTATTTAGTATCTTTGCCCGACATGTTTCGTGCTTTATTCGCATCTCATTAGGGGCTTTCTTTGTATGGCAGTCCTCTCATCATGTTCTCCTTTGCACATCAGGCATAATACTGTATTATAAATAAAGATACTAAATAAAGTAGTTGTACAGAACGAATAGTGTACTATTTTATGGACCCCCTGCCATCGAAAGAAAAAAGAACAAGTCAAAAATATATATATTGGGTCATCATTCGGAAGAATTAATATATATATATATATATATATATATATATATATATATATATATATATATATATATATATAGTAGCTGTGTCCTCGTGGGATAGTAAGTTTGGGCATCATTATTTGGATTTATCTTTAGGTTTATTTTGGATTATAAACACTGCCGTTTGGGTGTTTAAAATTAAAATCTACTTTAGTGTATACACTTTTCTATACACGACATTAGACGTGCATACACATGACAGAGCCACATTAAGCCAAACGTGTGAAAAACAGCTGATACTTAAATACACACCTACAATATTTGGTGTCACTATCACCTATCCCCCACCCTTACTACAATATATAAGTGAAAACCACATCAGACAAAAATTCTAACAATCATTGTTTTGGGGTGCTATTACGTTGATAAAGGCCCCAATCATATTTTTTCTCATTTCCAAAGTCCAGCAATGTTTTTTAATTTTATTTTAAATGTGCTAATGTTCTTCTGGGTGGTTGATTTTTATATTTTTTCTGCTTTCCGTTGTTTTCGGGGAACGATCATTTTTATCATTAGAGTATATTAGTAGTAAAGTAAGTTTTATAGCACCCGAATAGCGAAGAAGTGTGTGGACCAAGTTCGTTTAAATAAATATTTGAGCGTTGAGTTAGTTATTTAATTTTCTGGTTTGTTTATATTAAGGTGGTTGGGTATTATAAAATTAGACCATGAATTTTCAGTTAATTTTCTGGTTTGTTTATATTAAGGTGGTTGGGTATTATAAAATTAGACCATGAATTTTCAGTTAATTTTCTGGTTTGTTTATATTAAGGTGGTTGGGTATTATAAAATTAGACCATGAATTTTCAGTTAATTTTCTGGTTTGTTTATATTAAGGTGGTTGGGTATTATAAAATTAGACCATGAATTTTCAGTTAATTTTCTGGTTTGTTTATATTAAGGTGGTTGGGTATTATAAAATTAGACCATGAATTTTCAGTTAATTTTCTGGTTTGTTTATATTAAGGTGGTTGGGTATTATAAAATTAGACCATGAATTTTCAGTTAATTTTCTGGTTTGTTTATATTAAGGTGGTTGGGTATTATAAAATTAGACCATGAATTTTCAGTTAATTTTCTGGTTTGTTTATATTAAGGTGGTTGGGTATTATAAAATTAGACCATGAATTTTCAGTTAATTTTCTGGTTTGTTTATATTAAGGTGGTTGGGTATTATAAAATTAGACCATGAATTTTCAGTTAATTTTCTGGTTTGTTTATATTAAGGTGGTTGGGTATTATAAAATTAGACCATGAATTTTCAGTTAATTTTCTGGTTTGTTTATATTAAGGTGGTTGGGTATTATAAAATTAGACCATGAATTTTCAGTTAATTTTATATGGCGAATTGACCAATCCTTTGAATTGACTGCTGATAAGAGAAATTTGCTATAAACTGTCCTTGACACATGGTGCAATTCCTCTCAAAGCGATTGATTCCTGAGGAATCCAGCCCAAGGAGGTCTGAAACTATTTCAACTCCTTGACTCTCTTTGACCCCCGCAAGTCAAGATAGGAGATCAAAGAAACCCTTTCTACTGGGAGAACATTTGATTTCCTTGTCTCATTTCGCCACTTTTATTTCAAATAAACTCCTAAAATTGATTTCGTCCTTTTTTTATCCGGCATTTCTTTCTGTTTTCCCTTCCGGAGAGTAGCAAGATTTTTATTCTTTCAGAAAATGACATTCTTTGATTAGAAGAAGAAAAAATATTTTTTTCAATTTCTTCTTTGTAACCAAAGGAAACATCTTCAGAAAAAATAAGTCTGTTTGCTTTCTCTGTTGTTTTTGCGATTCCTTTATCAGCTTTTAATCTTCAGGATAAATTTTTCATCTGAGCCCTAAAAATGTAATACTATTTTTCCAACGTTTCTTGGATAACCTTATTTGAAGTCATTCTAATAAGTGTATTATGATATATTATACCTTAATTTTATACAGATTCGTTATATTCTCTACATTTTCTGGAGGATATTTACAGTGCTCATCAACAGTAATATTCACCGACTACACAACCACAATATTAGACTGGTGTGGCTACCTGGACATGAAAACATTCAACAAAGCACATTAGAAGAAATTCACGCTATATTAATGACAACAAAACTAGAAAACCGGTTCCCGTAGATCACCGAAGTTAAGCAACGTCGGGCGTGGTCAGTACCTGAATGGGTGACCGACCACGTGTTGGCATTAGAAAAGGGTGGTAAACCTGTAGATAGCCCGGTGCTAATAGCCAAACAGTTGATGCGCCGTTAAAAAAACAAAAAAAAAACTAGAAGTGGACAATTACCTGTTGACTTCGCATTCTATGGACGACTGGCAACAGAAATGGGCAAGGACTGAAAACAAACTGCATGAAATTAAACACTCAGTTATGGCCTGGTCCCTTTCAAGAAGAGAACAAGTATATACAAAAAAAGTCCGACTCGCAGGAACTGCGTCATCTTAGCGCGGTTCCCTACATCACGAAGAAATGGAATAGATTAGCATAACAAATCACAGGAAACTATCAGTAGCCAACTTACACAGAAGCGGATAATTCTTAATCTCTTCTTAATAAGTCAATATAATTATGTACTGAAAACGTACTTACTCTTCGACTGCCGCTGAGAAGGCTCTTTTACGTAGTTACGTAGGCTAGGTCAAAAACGTCTACCAGCTGTCCGTCTGTTTGTTTGGTCGTTATACAAATCCACACCGTTCGTCCGATTTTGATCAAACCTGGCACACATGTAGGTCTTGATATAGGCAGTCTCATAGGCTAGGTCAAAAACGCCTACCAGCTGTCTGACTGTATGTTCCTTATACAAATCCACACCGTTCGTCCGATTTTGACCGAACTTGGCACACAGGTAGTTCTTTATACGGGGAGTGTCAAAGGCAATGGGCCGGGTGAATAAAAACGAGTAGGACGAGCATTTACTAACAAGTAAAGTGTGACAAGTATTGATAAGGCAAGTAAACCGATGTGAATAAAGTGAAGAGTATACTCGTGACCGTTTACTACCGTATACTTCCCAGATCGAGAGAATACTTGCAAGTATTTACTCGCGAGTCAGCCGAGTTCACTACAAACGCAAGTAATTACTTGTAGCGGCCCATGGCAACTCATCTTTCCTGGATTACCTAGCATCCTCTTGGCAACAAGACTCACATCCTTTATTTTCTTGGTAGTCAGCTGTTGTACCTGGCTGAGTTTGTCATTTTGCTCTTCAGTCGTCAGTGACAGTCATCAGTGTAGCATTGCTCTTCAGCATAATTGTGTCGTGTCGTGTCATTGTTGCCTAGTTGTCATCAGTTGTCATTGACGCCTTCTTTATTTGCAGCTATGAATGAAAGCGGTACGATTGCTGTTTCTGAGAGTAGGGTAATTTTTGTAGAATTAATAAAAAATTACAGCATTGTTTTAAATAAATCAATGTTGCCAAAATTGTCATCCGAAAAAGAAAAGGCTTGGGCCTGTTTAGCCGATCAATATTCAAAAAATTCTGGGAAACAAACTAGTGTTTCGCAAATGAAAAAAAACTGTTAAATAATATGAAAACGGGAGTGAAGAAAAATACTGATGTCAACGCAACTGGAAACAAACCAATAAAATTGATGTCATGGGAGTCCGATTTCCTAAAAATTGTGGAGTCAAACGAGAATCCAGTTTATTCTAAAATACCTGGGTTTATTCTAAAGTTCCATTTTTTTCCGTGCCGTTAACCCTCCACCTCGAGCATCGGTGTTTTCATCGAGAAAGTAGGTTGTAATAAAATCTACACTTTCACTCTCGAACCTTAATAGTCTCTTTGATACATCAGGACTTATATCTCGCCGGTCTCTGTAATGTTTGACACGACGGAGGTTGAGAAATGCAGCCATCCCGATAGCAAATACGGACTGGCAAGTCTGGGGTCAGGTAGACTTGCAAATCTACAAGTATTTACTCGCCACGGAAGTATTTACTCTCGCTTATTCACACCGATTCAGGGGGTTTACTTAGTATATACTTGCCGTACAAGTATTTACTAGCAAGTAATAGTAAATACTTTTTTTATTCACATCAATTTAAGTTTTTACTTGTCTTTTGAGACTCCACGAATATTTACTCGTCCTACTTGTTTTTATTCACCCGGCCCAATGTTCATACCGTCTAGGATTTACAGTTCGGAGGTCAATGGGTTTGAAACTGTGAACCCTTACTTTTCTAGATGCAGAAAGTAGGTGTTGCATGGCATGGGTAACAGCTAGTATATATATATATATATATATATATATATATATATATATATATATATATGTATACATATACATATATATAATTTCTGTCGTAAACATGCCCACGTCTTTGCTATTCTCACCATCTGGTGTTGGGAGCCTGAAGATTGGATTGGAATTACATATATTTTTGAACGAGATCCTCCCGTGTAATACACTAAGAGGATTGCAACGGATTAAGGTCCGATCCGAGCCAATCCTTTCACAGCGAATTATTTCTGGAAGCCTAATAAAAGCCTACCAACTCTCAGGGCTGTAGAAATATCACGCCAGCTAATATCTATTTTAGTGTAGGTGTGATATAATTTATTTTGAGTTATTATTGAAACCTGAACATATTATTGAATTTTTCAGGAATCACGCGAAAGAATTAGTTCAAATCCTCGAAAATTAATAAATATCAGGTACTCATCTACTAGTTAAGCACGTATATTGTCTTATTAGTGTTTTACTTGAAACTATTTATATCCTAAAGTGTATATATATATATATATATATATATATATATATATATATATATATATAGATGCAAGTCTTGCACATCTAGTCCTTCTTTACAGAAGCAGACTCAAATATATAAAATAATATGTAATAATTGAGGTAATAATAATATCATCTATGTAATAATAGAGACACGAACCATAAAATTTAAAAAAAAAATGAAATTTCCTTCTCAATCTAAATAATATCAAATTTACAAGCACATAATCTAAAGATTATAATTTATAAAAAAAATAATGCAAAATCATACAGATAATTGGATTGAAAATGGCTTATAGCCGAAACGTTTCTACAACAAAAATGTAATTAAAATACAAAACTATTGAAGACTTAATAATCTGTTACCAACAAACTATATATATATATATATATATATATATATATATATATATATATATATATATATATATATATATATATATACACACACAGTAGACTCTCACTCCGGCGTCGTCGGGACCGGGGTACTGTCGGATTAAAGAATTCAGCTAGAGGCGGTCAGTTGTGCATTTGAAAAACCTTATTATTTGAGGATATAATAATATGTACCATTTTTAATATTGCTTATTTAATTAAAATATCGATACCTCTACGGTATTTAATATATACAAATACGAAGGGACACATTTAAAACTAATCATACCGCAAAATCACACATATCTAACAAAAAATCATCGGTTCGACGTCGTTTACTCCCTACAGGGAGAAAGGAATCACTCAAAGTAGTTAAATAATCATCAATGTTTTTGGAATTCTGTGTGAAATAGAAAAGGTAACGTTTTTGCTGAGAATTCTTGTATTTTCGGTGTTTGTTTGGTGTTTGATTTGAAAATAGACCTCTTTGAGTGAAACTCTGCTTTCTGCACTGCTTCAATAACCGTCAGTAAAATAACAAGCTTCACTGTTGAACCTACAATCGGAACCAAAGATTCAGGCGTTTGTGTAATTTAGTGTATTTAACATAGCAATGAGTACTAATTTCCAATTCTCTTTGAGGTGTTCGTGTAATCGGCCAATTTCAAACATTCAGTGTTTTATAGACAATAAATGGGAGAGAAGTGTTTTTCTAATTTTTCTTTTCTTTTAGCGCGGTTCCTCCCTCCCCCCATAGGGAGGAGCCCCGCTGACGAGGTTGACGCAATCCGTGCTAGAAAGAAATTTGTGTGTTTGCTCTCTAGCTGGCCCAATAATAGTCCGATTCTGAGGAAATTTAATACAAAAACCATTCAATACAAAATGGTTTTTTGGGGGGAAAATCGTTACGCTTACATCACATGCTTGCTTGTACTAGTTGTACTAGTTTGTAATAGTTTTTTTTTGTATTTTTTTTTTTTTTTTTTTTTTTTTTTTTTTAATTTCCACAAGTAGGAGGTTTCGGACTTTTTTACTTCGTTAACGCAAATATAAATGAATAAATAAAATGAATGGTGGTGGCTTTTCTTGAGAAAAACGAAAAGGCATCAGCCCTATCCTGGCTAGAAAAAGTTAGCAACCTATAGATAACCCGTCCTAAAATTCGTAGTTAATAATAAATGGATGTTAAAATTTATTAAATAATTTAATCACGCTTGCTTATACTCATTAAATAACCGAAAACGTGAACTGTTAAAAATTGTATAATTGAGAACATATGTTTTTATTGAAAAATGAATTTGCGTTAAAGAAGTAAAAAAGACCCAAGGTTTCTTTTTAAAATGATTAAAATATATATGCTCAATAATATTGCTGATTACAATTACTCACACCTACTAATAAAGGACCTAGTGTTAAAGCCTCAGACTGCAGCTACCAAGTAAGAAGATAAAGAGGAAGAATAAAGCTCAGGAAAGACTAGAACTAAAAGCTGAAATGAATAAAGAAATACTTAAGGAGAGAGAAGTGAAGATATTGTTATTCAAAACGTGACCTGGACTTGAGACTTTTATAGACCAAGCAGTTGCTGAGCAAGATACGGGACAACCGCTCCATCTTGGGGAACTGGGTAATGGATGGCTCCATATTTTATTTATGTATTTACTTGTCTCTTATAGAAGTTAACTTCTTGTATCTTCCATATGGAGCAAGATGTCTTCAATGTATGCAAACACGTCTACAGAAGTTGCCCTAAAAACTTATTCAATATTACAATTTTGGAGAAACAGGAAAACGTTTCAGCCGTTGAGAAATGTAAACGTTTGAGAACCCTTGAATCATGACATTATCGGCGGTTTAACCCTTCGTTAGTGACGCGCACCTGTGAGGTGCATACTTTTTTTATTTTTTGGATCACGGTTGGCAGCCGTGTTTTGGCGGGCTCTCCGCTTTAGTATCTTCCGGATTTCCGTTTTCCCATCGGCCAGTCCCATTGACGCCTTTTTGTGAAGTCATCATTGTCGGTGGCTGCCCTCGACACCTCTCAGGTGCCAGTCGCGTTGACGCCTTTTTGTGAAGTCATCATCGTCAGTGTCTGCCCTTGTCACCTCTCAGGTGCCGCGCCACAACTCACGTTTTAAAGATATGCGATATTTACACGTTTCGTTCTGATACTTCGTTATCTACACGTGGATATCTTACTATGCTATCATCTGTGAGTAAGTGGGTGAGTTTATTCGATCGTAGAATAAATGAGAGGAGTAAAAATTGGTCTTCAACTTCTAGGTACAGCGCCACTATTCGAGTGATTTCCTATTCTTTTTTACATGAATATCCTGTAGGATAAGATTTAAGATGGCCCCCTTTATACATGTTAGCAACAAAGGATCAAAGGATGTTGTTAATAGCATAAATATGCTTTAGCGATGACCAAACTAAAAAAATCGTTACAAAAAAAATTTTCCGCTGGCATTCGCGCTTGCGCGGTGGTCATGTACGAAAAAGAAGCCTGTATGTTATGCAGTATATTACATAGATTTGTCGGGTGGAGCTAAAGCATATTTATGTTCCTGAATTTGACCAGAAGGCTCTAAACGAAATTAATTATTATTTCATTTTCATATGTTGTGTATTTAAATTTTATATTCATATCTTATATTTTTTTGTCATATTTAGTATTCATAATTCATATATTTAGACATGCATGTATCTCATCAGTTTGCTGAGATACATTTTTCCGCGCGAAATAGGGTTTGCACCTGTGAGGTGTAGTTCCACTATGGATGTCCCAAAAAGTGGCGCCACTACTGGAAGGTTAAATTTGTATATATACATTTTTCTATCCGCTCTTAAGCTAAAAGGACCTAAAAAAAAGTGTCTGATTTTGATGAAATTAGGCGCAATATTAACAAAATAAAGGCCCTTCGTTATTCAGCTGAACCTGATCTCCGGAGCATAGTTTTACGACAGTATTTGCGCAATTGATATTGATGCAAATGCAGCAATGATATTTAAAGCTTATAGGCAATTAGACTTTGGGAATTTCGAGTGAAACATTTTCTATCTATGTATGTAAAAAATATCTGGGGACTTTTCAAAGCCATTGATTATTGAGTAAATATGAGACAATTACCATTATCAATAACCTTATTTTCGGTGTTTGAGCTGTATTAGGCCTCGAAAATACACCAGAATAACCCCCCAACTAATCCTCCCATTACTCTGATAGGCAGACAAAATGTTTTGGTAAAAATGAAGTTTCACGCCCTCAAAACCGATTTCTTTCCAATTTTGTACAATAACGTATTTTGATGCACTAAACACGAATACTTAAAAAAAAACTTTCGCATTTAACTAGGAAAGAAGTTATTAAGCACTTAAGTTAATAGAATAATTAATAGAATTCTATTAATTTTAGCGAGTTGGATTGACTGGGGTTTTGTTACCTTCTTGAGCGAGCTTAGCGAGCGGAAACGCATAGCACGTATGCCCTTAAGCGCCAGGTGACGACGGGTGAGGATGCCCTTAAAATTAACAATACTTTTGAATAAATGGTTTCCGAACATTTCAAATGAGAGTTCTCTGTTTCCCAATGTTACATATCTTCGCATGCGCGTGTTTACAAATACGCTGTTGACGCCTAGTTTTATAATCTTCCTAACAGTGAACTTTAGTGTTTAATATTATATTCTATTAGAATTCTGTTAAATTTAGCGAGTTGGATTGACTGGGGTTTTGTTATCTTCTTGAGCGAGGGGAAACGCATAGCATGTATGCCTTAAAGTCGTCATTTATGCCTTAAAGTCGTCACAAATTTAGTTGTTAACATTAGCTCTCATAACCCGTATAACAGTGAACTTTAGTGCTTAATAACTTCTTTTTTAGTTAAATGCGAAGGTTTTTTTTTAACGTATTCGTGTTTAGTGCATCAAAATACGTTATTGTACAACATTTGAAAGAAATCGGTTTTGAGGGCGTGAAACTTCATTTTTACCAATGTTTTAATTGCATTTTGGAATGAATCAGTAGTTATCAGTGTATTCCAATTAAATGAGTGAAATGCTTCGCAATTTCTGTTGAAATGATCCAAATAATGAGGAAAAAAAAAATATTTTTAATAAAAGTTACTGACATTCATATTCTTGACGGGATCAGGTGCAATGGTTCTAATGGGACGTCGACACTGTATCCACTTCCCAGCGATCTGACAGGCAATTAATGTAATTAGTTTGTAGATCTACCATGTTTCTTTATTGGTTTAACTGTTCTGTTTATTCATTCTGCATTTGTGTTTTGCCTTTTAGCTGACGAAAGCTACAAAAAAGTATCAGAAACGTCCTTAATACAGATTTCTACAATAATCATTTTGATGTTTTCCCAGCCAACTATTCCCTGTTTGCTTATCACCTCAACAGCTAAATTTCCTCATTAATATATTAACTGTTTCCATCCCAAGCTTTACAAATGAGCCCTTAAGAACAGAAACTCGCTAAGATGAAGAAGGTTCTGTGAGTTGGACTTTTATTCATTTCAGTAGTTGCATTGTTGAGAAATGTGCTCAAATTACTTAGCCTTAGAGTACAGATATTTTTTTTTTCATAACGGAGTAATTTGCTGTGTTGCATAATTTTGATTTTCATTGCAAGCTATGATGAATAATCTAAAAAAAAAATTATATTTTAGTTGAATTTGTATTACCTTCTTATTGCACAAATATTTAAAAGAATAATACCTAAATAAGTAGGCAATCAGTGTTAAAAGTGTCTTAGAATGCTTTACAAAAAGAAATCTTTCATGCATAACTCGGAATTTTGTTCTACAATAGAATTAGTTCGGGAAGTGTGTTGGAATAAATTTACAGCCTTATACAGTAATCTGTGAGGATAAAAGTGAGCTGGTATTCATTTAGAATCTCTTAGTTCGGGTATAATGTGCGCAAAGATTGTTTTTCTTCTACTGGGTTTGAGTTTTATCAGTTATGGAAGTCCTATGCAGAATGAAGAAAGCGTTCCAGAAACAAGAAGGTCCATTTTGCCTCCATTGGGTCGCGGTCCAATATCCAATGGGATTGTTTCGTTGGGAAGTATTTTTGTCAATGGAATTAAGGAGCAAGTCGGCGCGGTAAATAGTGGAGTGCAGGATGCCTGGAGTCAGTTGCACAATATGTCATCAGGCATAAAGAAGCATGCATCCGGTATTGTTGCGGTTGGTGGACAGCTGACCAGCAAGGCTGTAGAACAAGTGTCTTTAACTGCATTGAATGGTGGTATTTCGGTCCTTGTAGAGAAATTCAATACACTTCTTAAGATAACCGGAAGAGACACCGTCAAAATAGATCCAATGAACTCCATTTTGGCAGGACTTGGGACATTGGTGACTTCTGAGGGCAAAATAAAAACACTTTCCACACTCAAGAAGGATGGTGAAGTAAATGTCACTGCGAGCTCGTTGTATATACGCCTTGCTATACCATTTTCTTTCGATGACCTGAGCATTACATTCGACAAATACACATTCAGCACTTGGGGAGCCAATGTCAATGGGACCCTCATGGCAAGGATCAGAAATAACAGTTTCGAAGCACACGTCATTATTAAGCCGAACCTCATCTGTCAGGTTAACGTCGAACGCGTGGAAGTAACGGCCCTAGGCGACATTGACGTACAGATGACAGGTCTTTGCTGCTGGTGTTCGTCCGTTTTGACGTACGCCGCACAATTTCTGCATGGGATAGCCAAGTCTGAAGTTCAGAAAGCAGTCGATGATGGTCTCAACAGTGTCTTAAAAGAAAACAGCTTCATCTTATGTTCAATTCCACGTTCCGGTTCAAGGAAGTTATGGTTCCAATAACATAAAAATTAGGCACGTTAAGTATTTACATACAATTATTTCTCATTAGATCACAAAAGACAGATTAAACTAAAAATTAATAAGACGACAAAGATCTGTTTGAGAAATTTGTAACACTTAATACAAAATCAAATACTTACCAATTGCCAGAGACGAAGCCAAAAGTAACTCTTAAACAACAGACAGCGAGTTTATAAAAACAACA
The DNA here is from genome assembly GCA_946811695.1 of Gonocerus acuteangulatus. Taxonomy (NCBI): domain Eukaryota; kingdom Metazoa; phylum Arthropoda; class Insecta; order Hemiptera; family Coreidae; genus Gonocerus; species Gonocerus acuteangulatus. Next base: position 77,614,992 of record OX328127.1, on the reverse strand, counting down.
CTTACTTAATTCAAGGAAAAATAATGTTAGTTTTAATGGCGCTTGGAATATTTTTTTGTTTAAGGCAGAGCCATGTTTCTAACGTTGTACTTATGACAATGTTGAATCCTAGAGCATTGATAAATAAAGTATGTACAATAACATTTTCGGATCTTATTTTACTGTTTTATTTACATTTTTTTATTAGTAAATTTATTTTATAATTTCCTTTTGTTAAATTTGATTTTTGCATTAGTACATATTAGTGCTAATACTAAATTTAATTGGTATTACAGGTTTTAATACTATTACAAATGCAATTCTATGTATTAATGTAATATGGCGCTGCGCTAAACGCCTGGATGTAGACGCGCCGTAAAAAAACAAGAAAACAAAAATACAATTGTGCTGAAATAATAATATTGATCCTTCTTACTACTAATACTACATTTAATTTCTAGTATGAACATAATACAAAACTGAATATTTGTCCTACTATAGACCAAGAACATGGAATGTATATATTTGAAAAAAATCTTTCTAGTTCCGTGTGATAAATTTACTTTTCTCTTGTCTTGTCAAGGAGAATTACTGATTTTTTTTTTTTTTTTTCTGCAATTAATACTTCGGTCACTAGTTCATACTAGTTCATCCAGGCATGTCACCCATGTCCTCAGATTTGGCTGAAAATTTTTTTATTTGCTTATTTGATCATCCTAATATCCAATACGAAGTTTTAAGAAATAATCTTAACCAGTTTTTAAGTTACGAATTTTTTTAATTTAGTAAAATAGAATTAAATTGGTGTTTCCAAGGCTATCACTTTCGGTGTTGTTATTGTATTAAAAAATTCATAACTTCCATAATATTTAACAAAAAGCAATAATTTTTTCATCAAAATGTTCAGAAATGTCTGGAGATTATTGGAAAAATATATTTGGTTAATTATCACTTTATATTTCTGTGTAATGCTTTGGCAAACTTAAATTTTGAGACACTTTTTAATCGACAAACAAAAAATGTTTAAAGGCAATTTGACCAAAGGCATAGCAGTAACCAAAGTAATTTTTTTTTTTAATTTAACCTAAAGATGTGTACTAATATAATCTGGAATAAAATTAATGGCTTTTTGCCTGCTTGTATGTTTAAAAATTCCTAAAAGTTAAAATTCATGTTATACTGAATAAATTAGATGAAATGAATTTATTTAAAGTTTTTATCGAGTTTAAAACCTGTATTATTCTCTCTAATTGAGAAATAATATATTTTATTTATTGCATTGCTCTATAAACAGGAAAATATATTAGACCAGAAAATATTAATTTTTAAATAAATATTTTTCAGTATTTTGTTATTCATGGAACATTGTAATATAATTTTTTTTTAAAGAAACATTTTACTTAACATTTCCTCAAAGCCATAGTGTAAATTAATGTTATTGTTATGTATCTATATAGAGAGAATTATATTGGACGGGCTACAGGAATCAACATAAATCCTTCTATAAATGTTCATGTTTTATTCTTCATGACTACCGCTCTTGTGTCTCAACATAAATCCTTCTATAAATGTTCATGTTTTATTCTTCATGACTACCGCTCTTGTGTCTCAACATGAATCCTTCTATAAATGTTCATGTTTTATTCTTCATGACTACCGCTCAAGTGTCTCAACATGAAACCCTATGTACCCGCTAGTACACACCATTTTGGCCGGATCATACAAAATTTTGTTAATCCAATCTTAATTTAAGGATGCTCAAACTTAAATGCACTGTATAATTCATTTAAATTTGCAAGTAGCAACCGCTTTGGCCGGCCACACACTATGAGGTAGACCGGACAGGTATACCCGTGAGGTGCACCTGTCCGGTCTACCTGCGACCCACACTGTTCAGGTGTACTGGACAGGTTTGTCAGTCTTCAACATGGACCCTCCAGGAGATGATCTTTATCTCTCTCTATTTGCAGTAATATTTGAGACACGTAGAAACAAACGGAAAAAACGCAAACAATGGCGTAAGGAATGGTTGCAGAGAAGAAATAAATTCATCCATATCAATCTGCTGAACGAATTAAGAGATGAACCAACAGATTATCGCAATTATCTGCGCATGAACGAATCAGTTTCCATAGAGTTATTGTCACTTGTATCTCCTTTCATTAAGAAGAAATATACACAAATGAGGGCCGCTATATCTCCACACGAAAAACTAACAGCTACTTTGAGAATCTTGAAGAGTCAATTTTCCTCTTCTCCTTTCGAATATTAGATCGAAAACTATTAATCTTACTTTTAGCCATACTCTCGTTTGCATTTGGATATATTTTCTGCAGTTTGTATACTAATTTGCGATATGCAGCATCCCTTTTATTTCTATTGTGAAAATCATCGTCTTTTATTTTCCATAAACATGGTTCATTTTTACAAATTTCGATGAAATCACTAAGAACTTCGTTAATTTTATGAGACATTTTACACTTTGAACTGATTCCATAAATAAATAAATAAAAAGGCCACAACGGTAAAACAAATCAACACAAATCAGAGCTGCAGAAAACTGAGACCTCATCAGGTACACCTGACAACCCCCCCACACACATGAGGTCTACTCCTCTGTCAGGTGGAAATAATCGAATTTTCATCAGGTGTGATCTCGCCGGAAAGGGTAGAGTGGGGGTAGTAAAGTTCCGCCACACACTATGAGGTAGACCGGACAGGTGCACCGGACGGGTGAACCTTTCCGGTCTACCTCATAGTGTGTGGCGGCCTTTTTGCATATATTTGCTTTTCGAGATGGTAACTCTGTCCTTGGCACCTGGCATTAACCCAGAATATTCACTTTCATAAAACCTTTTTACCAAAGCAATTACATTTTCATCAAGTACTTTTCCTTTCCTTGGTTCAGGCAGAGCCAATAAACCTTTATCCTGAACTAGTTCTTTGGCTTTCCGAGCTGTACCGTCGTTTGGGGTGAGTTCGGACAGGTAGTACTAGTTCGGACAATAGTGAATGGCGCAGGAAATCACGTGACCCTGAGCAAGGTTTTTCATTAGGGACATAATTGGCTTGACAAATACGATCGATATTACATTTTTCCCATGTAGTTAAGCCGAAATCGCCGTGAGAATACTTTGAAGTGAGTAACGAATATTTTAATGTGAGTTGTAATTTCCATGATTTTCGAAATGCTAGAAACAAACGTCTGTGTAGAGGCTCTGGAAGTAGTTAACCCCTTATTTTTCATATTTTATAGTAGGTTTATATGTTCTCTAATGATACATAAATAAATATACTTATTTTTTTGGTTCAAAAGCTTTTTTTTTTATGAATAAGAGACGTTTATGTAAAAAACCCGCAGACCGTGGGGTGAGTTCGGACATGCATCAATTATACCCGCGTCTTCTTGGCTTAAAGGAAAACAGTATTTATTCCAAAGAGGCTTTGAAAAATGTGGTTGACGATGTCAAAACCAAGAAGAAGACTCAGAGAGAGGCAGCGGATCTATTTAGGTATTTGTTTGTAGAACAAAATACCTACATCGACTTTAGATGATAAAGTTAGAGGAGTGCACACCAAAAAAAATTGGTGGCCAAGCAGAATTCAGCCAATAAGAAAAACAAATATCAAAGGGAATTTTAACTGCAGCTGAATGGGTCTTTCCATTAACTCGATCAAGATATTCGCCAAATCGTAAAAACATATTTGGATAGGTCATGAAAAAAATCGCAAGATTTTAAGACAGACTGGAATAGTTTGACGGCTTTATGTAAAGGAATCAGCCGGAACGCCTTGCATAAAATATCAAAAGGTTTAGAGCAGAAGTTGATAAGGAAAAAGTTAAAGAATATTTTCTAAATCTAAAAAATATTATAGAAAATATTCCTCTTTGAAATATCGTAAATTATGACCGAACTCACTCCAACTATAGTTTAAGTTACGATTTTTACAAAAATTAAAGGCAGTCCGAACTCACCCCACACTTAGGGGTGAGTTCGGACACCCATTAGCGTTAAAAAAATTGAAAAATTTTGAGATATTCAAAAAAACAAAATACACTATTCGATAGACGAATGTTAAGGGTTCATGCATTAATTTTTTCAGATTTATACAAAAATTCTGCCTTTTGTAATTACGAAGAAACCTCGAAAATGTGTCCGAACTCACCCCAAATGACGGTATATTCGCTTACATTGAACTCTTGACTTATTTTCTTCCTACTCCAAGAGGTGGGAGCAAGAGTTAAAATTTGTATTTTCTCCTTTTTAGTATTAGTAATGTTAAGCTTAAGTTTCATCAGTTCAACTAATCTATCCATGTCTTTAGCTTTATTTTCTTTGGTGATTTTGTTCTTGTCATCTAAAGGATAATCTGTTTCTAAGACCTTAACAACTTTTGATTTCAATGTTGAAGTTGCGGATTCTATTTTACGTTTGCATTTACGTTACCTTGACGTGGCTATGTAAGGCTGTCTCTGCATTTATTAAATTTTCCTCTAATGAGACATGTTTATGACGTGAAACATGTTTGGAAATGATTAAATAAACAATCGAACTTTATAGTGATGTGTTATTCACCTTATGTCTGTGTCGCCAATTTTTTTAGATATTCGTACATAATTCAATTGTGAGTTGTCTGTTGCGACAACAGCACATAGTCAAACGTTAGTTGATGTCCTCAACTAATGTTGTTCTTCAAGTTATATGACCAGAACATACAGGACGCAAGGTTTGGGTCATGGTTATACACGGGTTTGTAGATATTGTTCTGTCCTGAAGTCACGTCCTAATATCAGCTCTCCTTAAGTAGCCAAATAACCAGTTCTGGGCGTATAACTCCTGCACCTCAAAACCTCAGAATCAGGCTGAACCGTTCGAATATCCTTCAACTGCTTCAGGTTTTCATTCACGTGGAGTAATGTATGCTAGAGGACAATTCCATTGTCCCATAGCATTAGAAATAATTTTAGTATTATTACTTCTGATAATTGATGCTCCATTATCCTCTTGTACCGTCTCTCCAGCAATTTGCCGACCAATGGCTTGTGTAATCCATTACTATTCGCAACGTATTTAATGCAGCATGGTTAAACTATAAAATTATCACGGAAAAAAGGGGTGCTTATTAATCTACCAATCATGAAGATGATTTCTGATACCTTGTATTAGCTTTATACAAATCTTGGAGTATTCCTTCAAGATTAAGGAATCTCAGGACTCAGCGTTTTTCATCTCAGATACAAAGTTTACAAAACTGTGGTAGTCATTAGTCGCTAGTGGTTCATTATGTCGTGCGCATTGTTTGCAAATTTTCCACCTTGATGTTTTCCAAGGGATTGTCTGTAAACCTAAATATTTTCAAGGCCGATATGGTTATTGATTCACCGGTTATTAAGAGCCATAATGCAAGAACCATTGAAAAACCTAATTTGTGTGCATTGCCGCTGACGACTGAAGTCTCATTGTCTCTCTGCGGACGTGTGCTACAGCTGTCTCAATATGGTTTGCATGTGAATGGTATTTCATTGCAGGACTCGGATTGTTTTGCATAGGCCTGTGTGGTCGGATAATGAGGATGTATACATTTCCTTCATTCAATGGGATAAAAGAAGAGAAAAAAAGCTCTGGTGTTTTCAGTCAGTTCTCTTGTTCGGGTATAATGTCCGTGAAAGCTTTGTTTCTTGTTTTTGCCCTGATTTTTGCTCGTATTCATGGAAGCTTTGCGGATAATCAAAACAACCTTTCCCGGAATAGAAGGTTCATTTTTTCTTCTTGGGGTCTAAGACCCTCGATTCCTAGTGGTTTCGGTGTATTGGATGGTGTCAGACAGCAAGCGGATGTAGTCAACGCTGGTCTGCAGAGTGCAAGAAATAATGTGAATCGTATGGCAACAGATTTAAAGCAGCAGACATCTGATGTGATTACCAAAAGCAAAGGGCTGACCAGAAGTGCAGTAGAGTATGCGTCCGCGCCTGCTTTGACTGCCGCCACATCGGTACTAATATCGAAGTTCAATACCCTTTTGAGAGTTACCGGACGCGATACCGTCAAGATAGAGCCGATCCATACAAGTTTGGGAGGATTCGGCAATCTAGAGACTTCTGAAGGAAAACTATCCAAACTATCCACTCTGAAGTTGGACGGTCGGCTGAATGTAACAGCAAGTTCGTCGGGCATTCGAATAGCAATACCACTCTCATTCGATAACCTAGGCGTATCCTTTGATCATTACGCATTCAACACTTGGGGAATCAGGATAAACGGAACCCTAAGTGCGAAGATCAGAAACAACAGCTTCGTCGCGCATGTTGTCGTCAAACCAGGAATAGGTTGTCAGGTTAACGTTGAACGAGTTGAAGTAACCAATCTGGAAGGTATCGACGTAGAGATGACAGGTCTGTGCAGCTGGTGTTCATCCGTCGTCAGCTACGTATCCAGCTTTCTACAAGGGATGATCCAAACACAAGTGCAGAACGCTGTTGATACTGGACTTAAGAGTGTATTAAGAGAGAACAGTCTCATATTTTGCTCCATTCCGGGTACAGGTTAGAAAACTTGAGTTTGGTGAGTTCGTATTTACAACCCAAAAGGTGTGTACAAAAAAATAAAAATAAATGTTAGAAGACGATCTGTACTTATTTATGTTATCATCGGAAGCATTATTTCACCTCAACATCAGAATGTATGAATAAATTACCTTTAAGTGATTTTTTACCCTCCTCATAAAAATGAGGAAACAGTATCTAGATCAGAGTAGGGCATTATTCCATAATGATTCAAATACATTTTTCTTGAATAAGAATTTATTCATTGATTAAATTATTCATCCACTGATTCATTTTTTATTCAATGAATAACAGGGTTGGCTCATTATTCAATACAATTTTATTGAATAAAAATTTATTCATTCATTCACTTACTCTTTAACTGATTTTTTTTTTATATAATGAATAATTACTTATTTTTCATTCTTCATTCATTATTTTTATACATTCAAAATAATATGATTCATGGATCAACAAACTCCGATTATTTAAGTTTAGTAAACAATATCACTTAACCCTTTCGCTGCGGTGTGCTTCCGGAAAGACACTAGCGATCCTACCCGCTTACGAGAGTCCCTTCGGAAGGACACTAGCGATCCTACCCGCTTACGAGTGTACCTTCGGAAGGGCACTAGCGATCCTACCCGCTTACGAGTGTCCCTTCGGAAGGACACTAGCGATCCTACCCGCTTACGAGTGTACCTTCGGAAGGACACTAGCGATCCTACCCGCTTACGAGTGTACCTTCGGAAGGACACTAGCGATCCTACCCGCTTACGAGTGTCCCTTCGGAAGGACACTAGCGATCCTACCCGCTTACGAGTGTACCTTCGGAAGGACACTCCTCCATTACTTTTCCCTTTAGATTCAAAGGGATTGTGAATGGAGGGGATTCACTTTTACAGCTCCAGGTAAAGACAGTTGCCTTCAGTATTGTCTGGGCTTTCTAACAATGTTTTTCGTTTTCAAATGGCCTGACTAGGCGATTTTTTTATGAATTGCTTATGAAAAAAAAAAGTCTAAATGAAAAATGCACCCGATACTGTGGTATTCCTAAACAATGACAGTCGCAGCGAAAGTGTTAAATTTAATAATTTTCATTTAAAGTAAGAAAAAGTTTAATGGACTTAGTCATTTTTATTAGAAAAGATTGTTAAAATAAGTCACTTGCATTTAACGAAAGATTTCAGTCAAATAAATCAATTTCAGTCAAAAAATTGCTTCATTTGAATAAATATCTTTTATTCAATAAAAATTTTCATTCAATAAATTATTGTTATAAAATAAAAAAAATTGCGTTATTCATTGAATTGACTGAATAATGAATGGACAATTATTCATTATTTATAGATTTATTCATTATTTGGTATTTTGAATGATTTTTCCCCAGTTCTGGTAGAGATGCCTTCGAGGCATGTCTTGTCCTATTTCATAAATGGAATATATTATGCACAACACTCTTTGAGAAAAGTGAATAAAAATAGTTTTCTTGATTTTTCACTAACGACGCTTTCTTATGGTTACGTCTGGAGTAAAAAAAAAAAAAAAAAAAAAAAAAAAAAAAAAAAAAAAAAAAAAAAAAAAAAAAATAGAGGGGAAAAAATCACGACATGAAGGGGTTGGGGATTTTCGTGTGAAATGTCTTAAATGTATGGAAACATGTTTTGAGATTTTGTATATTTTATTATTATTATTATTTTTTTTTTTTTCAAAAACGGTTACAATTTTTTTATTATTGACGGGAAATCGTTCGAAAGATAACTGAATTCCCTACAAAAAAGGTTCTGAATTATGTTTTATCAAATGATCTCAGCCGGAGAAATCAATGCATAAAACATAAAATGTGTTGGATTCGTTCCTTTAAACCGTTACTTTAGTCAGTTTTTGTAGGTAGCTATTTTCTTAATTGATTTTAGCAATAAAATAAAATTTTAGTAAATCAAGATGAAGGCTACGAATCGAGCAGTAGCAAGAACAAACCTCGCTAGCGGTGTAGTGAGGGATATATGTAGGCGGTCGAAGTGTAACAGCGGGGATGCAAAGCTTAAACTCCATGAAGCGATGGTTTCCAGTACTCTTCTGTATGGTGCGTCTACACGTATATGGGGTTTGCGCTATCTGGGCAAATTGGAAAGCTGTCACCTGAGCTATTTCAAGAGGATATTAGGCCTTCATAAGTCCACGCCACATTATGTAGTTAGATCAGAGACAGGCGTTAAATCCATCTCCTGGAATATCCTAAAGCAAGCTTTGAATTGGATGGACAAAGTTCTGGACATGCCTACGGAGCGATACCCAAAGATATTCATGCAAAAATTAAAGGAGCTTGCAGAGAGATCACCAGAAAGTAAGAAATTTAACTGTTTCCTGCAAGTAGATGAAATTATTAAAACATTCGAAATTGGAGCTGTACTTACTGACATCTCAAATTCATTGGCAAGAAGAAAAGAAATTAAAACATTAATGGCGAAGTATAAAACTTTTTTATTGGACCAAGATAAAAATAGCGCCACTTTGTCTTCCTCTTGTCCCACGTATAGACTTGTTCTTAATCCAAACCACGAAACACCTGCTTACCTAAATATGAACCTGCCATTTCCATTTTATAGAGTAATAGCCCAAATTAGAACAATTAATACAAATATGATAAAACTAAACTACAAAAATACTACAATAGCCATAAACCCTAATGAAATCTGTCCCATCTGCAATAGTAATCAGTTAGAGTATATTTATCATTTACTAGTAGCATGCCCAATCTATAATCCATACAGAACCTCCTGTCTTACAGGCATTATGAACATCTCTTCCGAAAACCTATTTATTTTCATCAAAGATTTGAATGAGTATCAAGCTCGAAAAGTGTACTATTATACAATAGCGTCCCTAAACCTTCGAAAATTTGCTTTAGAATATTGAAAATGTAGGATGTTTTAGGCACTAAGTATGGCATTTCTTATTGTTATTAATTATTATTAATTTACTTTTGATTTCTGTTAAGTGCTAATTGTATTAATTTGTTAAATAGTAAGTACACACCCCTTTGTATGGGGCAATGCCCTAAAAGCAAAGTATGTAAATAAATAAATAAAAATCAAGATGCAACCAATGTATCTTTCCTCGAGACGAATTCGAAGACGCAAAGAGAATAATTTTCACGGCTGTAAGTTTTCAATACCTAATGGCGCCTAAAATCTCACATTTCTTTATAATATCGTTGAAGTAAGTGTTAGAATGTTTCATAAAATAAGTAGCATTTACTTCACTTTGAATTACTGCTTAAATCTTTAGAAAAAAAAAAACAAAAAAAAAACAAACAAATGAATCTATTTTACGTAGACGATCTACAGTTTCAAGTTCTACACACTTTGTTTTATTAAGGTACGTACTGCGTCATTAAAGATTTAACTATTTTATGCCAAATCAGGCAAACACACACACATTACAGAGTGAGGCGATTATGATACTGATGATAAATTTTATTTAAAGGATTTTAAATGAAATTTATCCTCCCGCCGTATGGGGTAAGCCCACTTATGACGTTGACTTCGTTGGGTCATATATACATATATATATTATTTTCCACGTATTTCTGACCCCGTTATATTGTACATACCCCATGTGTGGATAGCAGGCAACCCATACTAAGACTGAGGCTAGCTAAATCACCTGTATCGAGAGGCTTAATAATCAGCTTATTACGATAAGTTCTATAAAGGCCTGTACTATTGTTTTTCCCCCTGGACTGTTCGATATTTTCTAATGTTATTGTAAAATATTTTATTTAAAAATTTAATTTCTGTCTGCTTATTTACAGAGTTCCTGTTTTTAATGATGTGGATATTTTCCTTTATTTTTCGCTTGAAAAATACATGTACATAAATAGCGAACAGTCCAGGGAAAAAAAAAAACAATAGTACAGGCCTTTATAGAACTTATCGTAATAAGCTGATTACTAAGCCTCTCGATACAGGTGATTTATCTAGCCTCAGTCGTAATATGGGTGGCGAGCTATCCACACATGGGGTATGTACAATATAACATTATTTTTATTATACTTTAACAATAGATTTAGGGTTAGGATTTAGTATAGGAAATGTAATTTGATTCGTTTACAATATATTAATGACATAAATTTAATGAAAATGAAAAATATGTTATTAAAAATTTGTTAAAAATTTTAGGATGTAATGGCCCCTGAGGAGGTGGCATAAAGGCCACGAAACGTGTAGGGCGTACAAACAATAAATAGTAGAAAGAAAATTGCAAGTACTATTCTTTTGACCTTGGCCATGTATAAAGAATAAATAATTAGACACACATATATATATATATATATATATATATATATATATATATATATATATATATATATATATATATATATTAATAGCAAATTAATGTTTTCAGATGCTTTTGCATCTGAAACCTAAATTTTAATTTGAATTGACCTTTTCAAATCAGTTTTGAAAAACATTCCTATTTTACTTTCTTTTTTTTCGACAAATTCGGGTGGTCCAGGTGTCAAGTTTAAACTAATGCTTTTGTCTTCCAAAATTTGCTATAATAGTGATAGTATGTGTCATTGAGTTATGTCACTCATCGTGCAATGTTATTTTTGATACTTTTTTCAATAGATGTATATAAATATTCTTAGTATCGAATAAAATTCGATTAGATGCTCTATTTCAGAGAAATGGTAGAATGAAGACTCCAAAATATTTCAATAGCCAAAATCACGCAAAAGACTAAGACAACATTTTCTTGAAGTTCAATTTTGAATAAAAAAATTGTATAAAAATGAATTTGCAATTATCTCATACATGTCTATTTATACAAAAAATTGAAAAATATCGGCGAAATGATGCGCACAAAGCATTGAGTGATTTGACATAAGAAAACCCATGTTTTATTCTTACTATACAATATATCATCTTTAATATAAAATATAATATCTTTGACTTCAATAACCGCTACTTGAGTGTCAAATAACCTTCTATGGTGGAGTCCTTCCATTAATACTGATACATTAAAAATTTACACTCGTGCTCAAAAGAGGTGTTTGGGGTTGATAATGAATTAAACGTATGTAAAAAAAAAATGAATTTATTTAATTACTGTACAATGTTCCAATAGGGTCATGAAAAGTTGGCTCAAAATCCTAGAATTTTGTTAGCTGAGCAGAGTACGAAACCTTTTTGCTTGAGGACCATTTTAAGTAACTCGTTGATGTTAGCTTGAACTACATTCTTGATGATGTTGTGAAGGACATTAGTGACGAATCCCAAGACCGACGTACACCATCTGCACAGACCTGTCATCTGGATTTGAAAGCCTTCCAGTGCTGTGACGTCCACTCGTTCCACGACGACCTGGCAGGGGAAGCCGACCTTGGTGACAATGTGTGCGACGAAGCTGTTCTTCTTGACCGTAACTTTCAATGATCCTCTGATGTCGATACCCAAGCTGCTGAAGCTGTATGCGTCAAAGAAGACGCTAAGGTCACCGAAGGATATCGGAATTGCGAGACGCATTCCAAGATTAGCTTTGTCGACTTGTACCTTTCCGTCCAACTTCAGGGTTGAAAGTTTCGAAAGTACGCCCTGTTTGGTCTTCAGAGTTGCGACGTCAAGCACCGAAAAGTCTATGGGGTCCAGCTTGACTGTCTCACGCTTCAGGGTCTTCGACAAGAAGTTGAAGGTGCTTATCAGTGCTTCACATCCATAGTTGACTGATGAAGTGACAACTTGTTGAAGAGAAATCTTTGTTAACTTATCAGTAGGTTTCAAATCTCTCTCTTCAATGAGTGAGGTATTATTGAATCCTTCAGGATTTAGCGACAATCCTGCAACGCCAACATAACTATGGACGCAGACCAAGAAAACCAGTAAGAACGCCTTTCCGAACATTGCAACAGCAAAATATGACAATGCTCATGGAAGCTCGTTACACTGTATATATAGTGAACTAATCAACATTTTTTTTTTATACTTTTGTTTGCTCATTAATTGAACAAACAACAAGAAGTAATTTTGTCAAATTAGGTATCTAATTAATTGTAGACTTTTGTAAAAGGTTACACATCGTGTACTAATTTAATATTCTGCGTCATGATATTATACAAGGCCTCATAAATAACATTTTTTTTATTTAGATGCCTTTCTCTCTATTTAGTTTTATCTAGTTTATGATAAATATCGGATAAAGTAGTACCGATTCGTTGGTAAGAAGTGTCAATCTCTCATTTCAAATTATTCAAGAATAACCAGTCGGGGGGTCTCCCGTAGTCTAGTGGCTAGCGCGCTGGATTCATGAGCGGGAGATGGTGGGTTCGATCCCCACCGGCGCCAGACATTTTCTCATCTCAGGGCTCGCTGGAAAATTCCTGGTTGCACCCTGGATGTCGGCGCCACGATTTGTTGATGCGCCGTAAAAAAAAAAAAAAAAACAGTCGTTGACGTGAGTCGAATTTTCATGTGTTTAATTTATACAGGTTGTCCCAGTATATGTGTCCACCCCCTTTCCCTCCTAGAGTTGTTGGAATTTCGAAATGAAACTTGGTAGGTCTAAGTTATGTTGCCTGAGGTTTCTTTTAAAGGTTTAGTTGACTTCGTAACATTCTCCAGTTGTTCTCCAGCGCATCTTACTCTTGATTTTCTAATGGCGGCAGGTATTTTTTATGACGAATTCTGATAGAAAATTTAATTTTAAGACTAATTTATTCCGAGACATCTTTTGATCCGACGCACCGTTTGCGCGTAAAACGCAAAAAACTGAAAAATATCGCCCTTTTGTAGACAAATTCCTATTTATCACTGAAACCAAGCCTTTTACGTAAAAACACCTCGACACAAACGTTGTAGCCTATTAAGTTTCCTTTCTGGTGATACCAAGATCAAATTTGTAGGTTTAATATTTAACGGGATATTATGAATGAAAAATATACCTTAAAAGTTTTAAAAAGTAACAATTCAGAAAATCGATGTGAATAGAAAAAAAAGTAGCTGACATAAACAATAAAAAAAAGTACTTATTTACTTTATGAAAAAAGTATATAAAAATTATTATAAAACAGAACAGAATAAATTTATTTTTCCATATGAAATTATTATATCATAAAACTAAAAAAAAAAAAAATTGCCTTTGTTTTCATTCATAATACCCCGTTAAATATTTAATCTACAACTTTGATCTTGGAATCATCTGAAAGGAAAATTAATAGGCTACAACGTTTACATTGAGGTGTTTTTGCGTACAAGGCCTGGTTTCAGTGATAAATAGGACTTTGTCTACAAAAGGGCGATATTTTTCAGTTTTTTGCGTTTTACGCGCAAACGGTGCGTCGGATCAAAAGATGTCTCGGAATAAATTAGTCTTAAAATTAAATTTTCTATCAGAATTCGTCATAAAAAATACCTGCCACCATTAGAAAATCAAGAGTAAGATGCGCTGGAGAACAACTGGAGAATGTTACGAAGTCAACTAAACCTTTAAAAGAAACCTCATGCAACATAACTTAGACCTACCAAGTTTCATTTCGAAATTCCAACAACTCTAGGAGGAAAAGGGGGTGGACACATATACTGGAACACCCTGTATATAGATCAGTTCGCTCTCCCACAGGCTCAAAAATAGTCCGATTTAAAATCTTCAGTCTTCTTTAAAATTTTGTCTTCTTTAATTGACAGAAGGTCATTTATAAATAAATCTTCGATTTCTTATTTATTCTATTCTATGACGTGCTCTACATGTTTCGCGCCACTAGACACCTCTTCGGAGCAACTTAACCCTGGAACACTAACTCTATTTCATCCTACACTATTACTAACTCTGTATCAATAATCCGTATACACAGGAAAAGGCTCATACAGGGATAATGGAGAAATCTGTTGTTTAAAAAATGATTATATATCAATATTTAATACACAAAAATACAAATTAAAAACATAAAACACAGAGCAACAAAAAATATCGACCATTTCCGGGGTATGGAATACTAACAATTAAGATCTTAGTTTTCACCAACTAAAACGCTTACAACTAAAATAAAATATTTTTTATGAACTAAGTAATCTTATTTTATTTATTTTTAACGGTTTTATGCCACAATTTTACCGATCGAAAAAAATTCGGGGGGGGGGGGGGCTGCAGCCCCTCACCCCCCCCCTTATATACGCCCGTGGCCTTTCACAAGAAATAATAACTGGAATTATAGTAATAATACATAATATAGTATACCAATGCCTTCTCTTGAAGACTCCCCTTTGACTTTTAAAATAATTACTGTGTTAGCAATGTGGAATTTGCAATTATTTACATGATTAATAATGGTGTAATTATATTTTAGGTGCTCGTGACAAACTCTGTGTCAAATTGATGAAATTTATAATGAGTTTATTACTACCTATATGTCAGAGTAACGTAAACTTCATGCTCATATTACTAATATTGCATCCAAATGACGTAGAAAAATTTACGTGTATTACTAACCTCTACGTCAATTTGATGCACTGTCTTCTGGGAAAATCAAGATCACACCTATCCAATCAATCGCTGAGAGGTGAAATCATGCTGGATGGGGGAAGGAGGAATTGCTCCAGGAATAGGTGGGGGGTAGACCGGCTCTCCCCCATTTAACGGAAGAAAATCACAATTGGTTAGTCATATGCGTCAATATGACGCAGGTTAGTGTTCCAGGGTTAAGCAAGTACAATTAATGTCATTTAACAATACATTGAAGTTTTTGCAATACTAGGTGTTACTTGGCGTCCCATGATACACCTACTTTATATTATATAGCTAAACTGGACTTAAGTCACTCAATGTTGGCCCTTTTTCTTCAACAGAAATTAAGAAAATTATCTTAACCTGGTGCTAATGATCCTGGAAATAGATGCACCAAAAAAAAAAAAAAAAAAAAAAAAAAAAAAAAAAAAAATTATCTTAACCAACATGCAGTTTTTATATGTATACATATAGATAATATATATTTAGAGAAGACAAAACCTTTTTATTAAACATTTAAATAATAATTGTGCTCAAGGTTAGTGCAAAAAAAAACAAAAAAAAAAAAAAAAAAAAAAAAAAAAAAAAAAAAAAAAAAGAAAAAGGAAAAATAGCATATTAAGTCTTAAAATAAGTATTAGTATAAAATCTAATGACACGGCGACTCGAACTTTGGAAAGCAGCGGTGGAGGGGAGAGCATATTTCGCATTGGACTTCACTAGTCAAGCAACTGACAATATGCCACAGATGATAGAATGATGTTCCATTACGGTCCGTCTGTCTGAATATCTAATTTTTCAAAAGTTAAGATTTCTGATAATACACTCTTCTGTAAAATTTCGAACGCACAACTTGAGAAAAGTGAGTCCTAGACGTTTTTATCAAAGCCTAGAAGCCTCTGCGGATCAAGGCCTACCTTAGTGTCGATTTTAGACAAAATCGGTCAAACGTTGTGGTTTGTATAATGAACAAACAGACAGACAGACTTACACATATGACCTTCTATCAATTTAAAAATACATAGTTGAGAACAAGGGTCATAATCATATAATATATAATTACTTTGTCATTTACATATGCCATTTACAAGATATTAAACAAAATATATAAAAATTTAATAGAATCGCCGATCGTGTATTAGGAGGAAAATGTCTTAAGTCATTCTGTTTTTATTTATTGATTTATTTAGGAGCTCCGCAACTTTAGGCTCATGGGTAATAGCTCATCAGAATTGTAATAAAAATAGTTTTTACAATCTTCTTGAATGCAGATGTCGTTTTGAAACAAATTTCCTCAGATTTTTCTCAACAACTTGCTTTGAAAAAGTGAACTCGCAAGTCAAATAACTCCAATCGGTTAACTTTACGATTTTTGCATAAAAAAACAAACAAATTCTTGGTAAGAGATTATAATGATATTCCTGTAGAGGCAGTACGATTGTGCCGAATTTTCTCAAAATCAGGCCACAAATCGACAAACATGTAATAAGTACATGAACATTTAACAAATTCGTTTGATTGGTATTTCAAGAATTATTGGATATGGGTCGTTAAATTTTTCCACCTAGGATAGTTAACATAAGCCCATTGGTTTCCAACCAATATAGAGAGATGAAATAAATTATTTAAATAAATGGTTATTAATGAGGCGTTGTATTATAGCAAGATGAAGGTAATTACATGATTGCACATTGTGTAATCATTAACGAATGTCTGTGAATAATTAGATTTCTAATTTGACAAATTTGCATATTATTTGTTTGTGTTTGTTCAATTAATGAGCGAAAAAAACTTGTAAAAGAAAATAAAAAGTGGTGTTCGGTTCACTATATTAGCTGAGGAGAGAGTTTTCATGAGCATTGCCATACTTTGCTGTTGCAATGGTTGGGAAGGCGTTGTTACTGGTTTCGTTGATCTGCGTCCATAGTTTTGGGAGTGTTGCAGGATTAGCTGAGGAGAGAGTTTTCATGAGCATTGCCATACTTTGCTGTTGCAATGGTTGGGAAGGCGTTGTTACTGGTTTCGTTGATCTGCGTCCATAGTTTTGGGAGTGTTGCAGGATTAGCTGAGGAGAGAGTTTTCATGAGCATTGCCATACTTTGCTGTTGCAATGGTTGGGAAGGCGTTGTTACTGGTTTCGTTGATCTGCGTCCATAGTTTTGGGAGTGTTGCAGGATTAGCTGAGGAGAGAGTTTTCATGAGCATTGCCATACTTTGCTGTTGCAATGGTTGGGAAGGCGTTGTTACTGGTTTCGTTGATCTGCGTCCATAGTTTTGGGAGTGTTGCAGGATTAGCTGAGGAGAGAGTTTTCATGAGCATTGCCATACTTTGCTGTTGCAATGGTTGGGAAGGCGTTGTTACTGGTTTTGTTGATCTGCGTCCATAGTTTTGGGAGTGTTGCAGGATTAGCTGAGGAGAGAGTTTTCATGAGCATTGCCATACTTTGCTGTTGCAATGGTTGGGAAGGCGTTGTTACTGGTTTTGTTGATCTGCGTCCATAGTTTTGGGAGAGTTGCAGGATTAGCTGAGGAGAGAGTTTTCATGAGCATTGCCATACTTTGCTGTTGCAATGGTTGGGAAGGCGTTGTTACTGGTTTCGTTGATCTGCGTCCATAGTTTTGGGAGTGTTGCAGGATTAGCTGAGGAGAGAGTTTTCATGAGCATTGCCATACTTTGCTGTTGCAATGGTTGGGAAGGCGTTGTTACTGGTTTTGTTGATCTGCGTCCATAGTTTTGGGAGAGTTGCAGGATTAGCTGAGGAGAGAGTTTTCATGAGCATTGCCATACTTTGCTGTTGCAATGGTTGGGAAGGCGTTGTTACTGGTTTCGTTGATCTGCGTCCATAGTTTTGGGAGAGTTGCAGGATTAGCTGAGGAGAGAGTTTTCATGAGCATTGCCATACTTTGCTGTTGCAATGGTTGGGAAGGCGTTGTTACTGGTTTCGTTGATCTGCGTCCATAGTTTTGGGAGAGTTGCAGGATTAGCTGAGGAGAGAGTTTTCATGAGCATTGCCATACTTTGCTGTTGCAATGGTTGGGAAGGCGTTGTTACTGGTTTCGTTGATCTGCGTCCATAGTTTTGGGAGAGTTGCAGGATTAGCTGAGGAGAGAGTTTTCATGAGCATTGCCATACTTTGCTGTTGCAATGGTTGGGAAGGCGTTGTTACTGGTTTCGTTTATCTGCGTCCATAGTTTTGGGAGTGTTGCAGGATTAGCTGAGGATAGAGTTTTCATGAGCATTGCCATACTTTGCTGTTGCAATGGTTGGGAAGGCGTTGTTACTGGTTTCGTTTATCTGCGTCCATAGTTTTGGGAGTGTTGCAGGATTAGCTGAGGATAGAGTTTTCATGAGCATTGCCATACTTTGCTGTTGCAATGGTTGGGAATGCGTTGTTACTGGTTTCGTTGATCTGCGTCCATAGTTTTGGGAGTGTTGCAGGATTATCGCAAAATGTAGTTGAGTTCAATATCACCTCAGGCTTTGAAGATTTAGCTCTAAACTCTACTGAGAAGTATACAAGAAGCTCCTTTCAATAAGTTCTCACGTCGGCAGTCAACAAAGGATGTCAAGCTGTCATAGGCACATTCAACTTCCTCGTGAGAACTCTGAAGCGGGAGACAATCCAGATGGATCCCATAGATTTGTCTGTTCCGAACGTCGGATCTTTGAAGACCAGACAAGGTTTACTTTCGAAACTTTCAACATTGAAGTTGGAAGGTCGGGTGCAAGTCTCAAGAGCTCCAGCTGGTATGCGTCTCGCAATTCCGATATCCTTCGGAGATCTGAGCGTCTTCTATGACTCTTATCACTTCAGCAGTTTGGGTATCAACATCAGCGGATCGATAGCCGCAAAGGTCAAGAAGAACAGCTTCTTAGCACATATCGTCCTCAAAGCAGGATTACCCTGTCTAGCCGTCGTGGAACGAGTAGAAGTAAGCACACTGGAAAGGTTGGACATACAGATGACAGGTCTCTGCGGTTGGTGTGCGTCTGTCGCCGGATTCATCACTAACGCCCTTCACAACATGATCAAGAATGTAGCTAACATCAATGACGTACTTAACAGCGTACTTCAGCAGAAAGGTTTTGTCTTCTGCTCAGCACAAAAAGGACTAGGAATTTAAGACACTGTATCATGACTCAATCAGGCCATTGTAATGTAAATAAATTAATCAATTATCAAAATGTGTTTAACTCATTACGTATTCCTATTGTAGTTAAGTATAATATTTAACATTAGAGTGAATTTTACATATAGGTATCAGTAAATGTGGGTGGATCCACAGCTCTTTTATCGGTCTATAAACCCCGAATAGATTATTGGAATTCTTCATCGAGGGCACACTGGATTATTGGAATTTTGGATTTGCACACACTTTTAGATTCCTGATGACCAAAGAAGACCCACTGAAATGTCTAAGATCTGTTGACACCTGGTCAATAAAGCGTATAAAACTAATATAGCTGGGTAGCAACATAATAGATAAAATAATATTTTCCGTAGAGTCCGGTTTATATCAAAATATATAAAGAAAAAATAATAAAACGTGGACAAAATAACTAAAAATAAAATACTATAGTAAATTCCCATTAGGAACTACGGGATTATAATAAACTAGCTGAATACCCGTGCTTCACCACGGCCGATAAGTATTTTTTATATTGAGTTAAATAAGATATGATCAAAATTAACGCTACTACATAATTTTGTACATTTTATTATACCACGTCATACTATATGTTATTCATCAATTGATAAGTAATTAATGCATAATGTTTCTTGACGTTGGGGCGCTCCGGACCAGTGTCAAGAAAGAGCTTATTATTGCACGGACTTTAAAGTTACCCAGGAAACACAATGTGGAGGTAACCGTGCTTGTTTCCGTTTGGGAGAAAAAGAAAAAAAAAATACAACAACCGCTTAAAAAGTTAGGTAAACAGAGACAAGTATACGTTGCAAAGCATAAAACTAACAAATTTGAAGTTTTAAGCACTTATCTCTTCGATTGACATCGCCCCACCGCCCGGGACAACTGTACCCGCCTGTCCCTCCCATGTGGCGGCCCTGCCCACTGAACATTACAACAGAATCTTATTGTAGAGAATTTAGAGTTCCCAACCATTTTCGAGATATTTTAAAAAAATATACTGAGATCCGAAAACTTTGTATCACCATTCATACATTTTTTCCCTATACTTCGTTTCTGAATACCCAAACAAAAAATTAGTTTTAAAAAGTATTTCTATCAATTTTTCTGGTAAATGGCTACAGAACTCGCTTAAAAAATAGTTTCATTCGTTTCCTATGTTAAGGAATCTTTCCCACAAATTTCGCTCCAAAAACCATGTTCCAGTAAACGGAATCAACTGGTTAATGAACTTGACCTTTTAAATGAGAAGAAAGATTTTTGTACCAAATGTTTTCTATCAAAATCGGACTGTTTATGAGCCGATGAGGAACTTCTTAATAATTCAACCCCCCCCCCCCCCTAAAAGTACTTAAACATTTGAATATCAAAAAAACCTTTCTTAGCGAGTGTATACATTCTAAACGTATTGTCCGTGCGAAATTTCAAATTTTTGTGTAAAGTGGTTCGGGATATTATTACCTCGGATGGACCATCACCAGGGCGTAAACTCTATGAGGGACAAAATCACATTTTATTTCTAGTAATTCAAGGTCTGCCATCATAGTTGAAATTAACCTCAATTAAAAATAATACTATGAGATAGATAATGTAAGGTAACAGCTGTTCTTTATCGTCCTAGCAACGCAGGCTGCCTAGGCTTGCCTTCTCTAACCAACTCAAACTTTAAACCCCCCTAAAAATTCGAATATCAAAAAATCCTTTCTTAGCGAGTGCCTACGTTATATAGGGAGTGTCCATGCAAAATTTCAAAATTTTCTGTCGAGCGGTTTGGGCTGGGCGTTGATAGATGAGTGAGTGAGTGAGTGAGTGAGTGAGTGAGTGGTATTTGACAAATATACAGTAGATAAATAATTTAGGAAAAATTTAACCAAGAAATAAACAGTTGAAGGAAAAAACATTCATAAAAGGAACAAAAACATTGCCTAATTCATAAAGAATGTTAGCCAAGCTTAGGCGACACAAAAAAATCAGGCAGTTATTACCTTGTTGCCATAAAACTCCAAGTTAAAGCGCTGTTTTAGCATTTTTTCGAAGGAATGTAGCAGGTTGCACTGATGAACGAATTTTTTGAAGACTTATGCTAAGATAACCTTGTACTCTAAAAGCCTTGCTCATGAAATCTGGGAGGGCAATAGTGGCACAGCGTAGCCCTTCATTCTTGTTATATCTTACAAGGTGATATATGGAATATGTTGCCAAAATAATGAGTTCCATAGAGTTTACTATGTAAAACTATACTTGTTTTCTAAACGGATGTAAGATTTGTTTTCAGCTCATTAAAAAACACTATATATTACCATTTTGGGAATATAACAAAAAAAAATCTATTTTTATTTCGCTAAGGGTAGACCCCCATATTTCAATAAAAATTTAACCGAATCAAATTTAGGAAGCCATGAAATTTTGAAAGTTTTACATTGTCATCTAATTGGGCTGTTTCTAAGTGTTTTTGAACCAAAGTTATATGAATAATAGTTTAAATGTTATGCTTATTTTGAGAAAAATTTATTAAATGTAGCTTCTCGGATAATACTTTATTTATTTATTTATTTGTTTTCAGAGACCCGTAACGTTTGGCGATGGTCTCCTTACAGTTTATGACTATGAAAATCTGTCTCAGTCCAAAAGAAAAAGATAAATAAATAAATAAAATGAAATAAATAATTATAAAGTATAACAAAATAAATGAAACTGAAAACAAGATAATATAATAGTTATTTATATGGTTAAAAAAATAAGCTTTCTTCTTTTCGAAGAAAACAGCGATGAAAAATCGGATTATCTCAAAGCGAGACATTGAATTTCAGATGAAGTAAATTTTTCGCTTACAAATCTTTAAGCTGTTCCGGACTGAGAAGAATTGTTATTTTTAGTTTTTGTTGATAGTTACCACATTAGGATTTTTTAAGCAGCTGATTTTAAATCTGCTTTTATTTTTGGTGTGAAAAAATGTTTAATGAAAATAAATTAATGAATCGGTGAAAGAATCATGTCGATATCATTTCCTAAACTCGAAAAATAAAAAGAAGCATTTTCAGCCAGTATTATTTTATTTCTTCGACGCATTGGATGAAGCGCACGGACATGTGTCGACTATTTTTCGATGCAGAAATAAATAGGCTTGTTCGGTGACCTCGCAACTGCATACTCCCCCTTGTAGGAAAATTTCTTATTGGAATAAAATATACGTGTAGAATTAAAGTAATGACGTTATATTTGAATGTGTACCATTGGAATGGAGGTGGTTTCTGCATTTTGGTATCATTCATGAGCACGAAATCAGGAGGTCAACGAAAGTCTGGTAGCATCCGAGATTCATCATGGTTTATGGTAAGCCTGACCAGCTGTAGGAATCGCAAAATAGGAGAATGCAAAGACGGAGGGTTATGAGTCAGGTTTGATCTAATCTGACGTAATGATAAAAAATCCGAGTGTTAGACTGAAGGGAAACATATGTCAGTCTAATAATTAATAATTGTCGGTAGAATCTATGATAATTTTAGCATCGTCCATCAGACTTCGGAAAGAATGATCGTACACGTATAAATCATACATTAGAAACATTAAGAAAGCATTATTTAAATACAGTGCGTATACACAATAATTTTAAATGTTCTCTTAAAAACGGCTAAAACTGTTGTTGGACAGTTGTTATGGCTTGTAGTAGTTAAGTAAATTTTATTATGTACAGAAAAAAATAATAGGTACTTGAGATATTTACAATAACTTTACTTAAGCTTAGATATAATCCGTCAGCTAAGCAACACCACGTAATATTATAGACCCTCCAGCAGTCGCACACGGAGTGCACCATAGCTAGTATTTCGTCTTGTAAGAAATTGCTGGGAAACCCTACTGCCCACAGACCTCAGGTATGCCAAGGAAAACCCTACCACGCCTACTGTGACGAGTGGTGACCACGCCTACTGTAACTCGTACTTACACAGATTCAAACTGATAGACTCAAATACTTGTTTCTGCGATCATTGCACCGAACAAACCTACACTAGAGTTGGGCATAATTTTATTTATAAATAAAAATACGAATTTATTCTTACTTCATATATTTGTGAATACGAATATAAATAAATTCGTACTTCATATATTTGTGAATACGAATATAAATAAATTCGTATTCATAAGTGTGAATGCGAATTTATTTTTATTCACATATATTAAATATAAAAATACAAATAAAATTTTATTCGCAAATTTTTCTGCGATTCAAAAATAAATTCACAGAAAAAATTGTAAATAATCACAAAAAATGTGAATATTTACAAAAAATCAAGTGATTACAAAAAAAATCACGTTAAAATATACGAATAAAAATTTATTCACATTATAATTTGTGAATAAAAATTTATTCACAATAAAATTCGCAAATAAATTATGGATTTATTCGTATTAAGATGATATTACGAAAGTTATTGAAGGTAATTTTTTTTTTTTTTTTTTTTTTTTTTTTTTTTTTTTTTTTTTTTTTTTTTTTTTAAAGCGTTTAACGTCTAGGTTATTAGCGCCTAGGTTTTTTGTTTACCCCGAGTCCACCGCGATGCTGCAGGGACACAGTTTGTCATCTGTACCTCCATAAAAAAAAAATCACCTTCAATAACTTTCGTAATATCATCTTAATACGAATAAATCCATAATTTATTTGCGAATTTTACTGTGAATAAATTTTTATTCACCAATTATAATGTGAATAAATTTTTATTCACCAATTATAATGTGAATAAATTTTTATTCGTATATTTTAACGTGATTTTTTTTGTAATCACTTGATTTTTTGTAAATATTCACATTTTTTTGTGATTATTTACAATTTTTTCTGTGAATTTATTTTTATTCGTAGAAAAATTTGCGAATAAAATTTTATTTGTATTTTTATATTTAATATATGTGAATAAAAATAAATTCGTATTCACACTTATGAATACGAATTTATTTATATTCGTATTCACAAATATATGAAGTACGAATTTATTTATATTCGCATTCACAAATGTATGAAGTACGAATAAATTCGTATTTTTATTTATAAATAAAATTATGCCCAACTCTGACCTAGACACATCTAATATACGACTGTAGACAGACAGCACACATACGAAAAGAAATTCAAAAACACTTAAAACATAGGCCCATAAGCCCCAAAGAGCTTTATCAAAACCATTTTTTCTACTTAAAACGTTTTGCTAAGATTATATCTGATCTGAGAGAGGAGGCAAAGCTATAGAGTCAGGGAAAAGAAAGCATTTCTTGTTTTTTTTTTTTTATGTGTCTGCATTAAGACACATTGTAGTTAAGTTTTTATAGTTTCTTTGTTTAAATTAATTTTTCATGTTTTAATCATTTATTATTATATATTTTAAAAAAAAATCTGTAACAGTTGGACTTGAAATGCATAAATATGCATGGGATGTGCAGAACAAATAATAAACTCCCACATCGTAGGGTTACTTCGATGTGGAAATACTAAAAAAAAAAAATCCAGTGAAAGGGGATAGGACACTGATTTGCCTGAATAGACTGCAAGAATTACATTCTTAGCACTTAATTACCTTGTATATTTCTAGTTTTAACGCTAATTTTTTTTTAAAGTACTCGTCAAACATTAATGTTTATAAAAACTACAATATTCAGTTTCATTTTAAACTAAGCAATGTTTTTTTTTTTTAAATTAAAAGAAGTTAAATGCAATAAATTTATTTTGAAAGATAAAATGAGCTTATTTACATTGACATTTATATATCTGTCTAAAATAATTACTTCACTACAATAAATAATATAATATTAAAGAAAAACGTAAATAAATAGACGTTTAAAACACAATAACACGAAAATAAACACGCTGGCGCACTAAGTGCACCGTGCAACCGCCCGTGTTCCAACAGTGGGCGCGACCACTAGAAGGTTAAATAAAATAATAATATAAGAGATTCAAAATGACATAAAAAAATAATAAAGTAAAACAATAATTAATCTTCATTATTCTTTATAATGAAACTTAAAATTCATCGCCTCTTTAACAAAATGGTAGAGTTTCAAGTAGTCCTCACTGTTCAAATGGTCTATTGCTTTCATGTGGGATAATATATTTTTGTAGAAGATATTTACCCTTATCTCGGACAGGATTGGACGAACATCTAGGTACTGGATGAAATCTTTGGGCTGGTTCATCTTCCAAAGAGAGCAGAAGACACTATCATCAGAACTCCGTGTAAAAATGTGTGTCGAATTAAACTTCTTTACACGTCATTTATAAACAAGGGAAACAAAAAACAAAACTCTGACTAGCCAAAGTTGTTCTACATTTAATTAGCTTTCATTTAAAAACAATGAATTGGAACAATGCATTAACTCGGTAAAGATTTAGAGTGGCTGCAGCCTCTTCTGAAACAAGACATAAATATTTGGCCCCACTGTCTGGCGGCAGTCCAATCACTAACGCTAGAGATAGTCCCTAATCACTAACTCCAGTGCTGGCCCCCAAAACAAACGCTAGTGCTGGACCCCAATCACTAACTCCAGTGCTGGCCCCCAAAACAAACACTAGTGCTGGACCCAAATCACTAGCTCCAGTGCTGGCCCCCAAAACAAACGCTATTGCTGGACCCCAATCACTAACTCCAGTGCTGGCCCCCAAAACAAACGCTAGTGCTGGACCCCAATCACTAACTCCAGTGCTGGCCCCCAAAACAAACACTAGTGCTGGACCCCAATCACTAGCTCCAGTACTGGACCCCAATCACTAACTCTAGTGGTGGCTCGCCAATCACTGGCGATATGGTGTCAGCCTAGTCAGAAACGTTAGTGTTGCATCCCAATCACTAACTCCTGTGCTGGAGCTTGATCACTAACTCCGGAAGTGGCACCCCAATCACTGGCGATGTAGTGTCAGCCCAGTCAGTTCATCAGTAAGTTTAAAACCTCCTATGTAATCTAGAAATCCTTAATAAAAGGAGCTAGGAATAAAATATTTTGAGAGATCATAACAAGAGCTTGCCTAGAGAAAAAAAGATAATAAGATTCTTACAGGCCAGCTGCGACCACTGTACGGTTAATGTGTGGAACCCTATTTGAGAGCTAGCAGAAGTTTAGAATGATATGTTAGGTAAAGTGACATCCGCTGTCAATTGCCATTTGATTTCTGCTTATTAACACAGTGTTATTTTAGTAAAAAAAAATCTTGTTTTTTTTTTTTTTTTTGAGATTTCGTTCCAACAGATATTTATATGCTTTTAGTCTGAAAATGTTGAAATTAATTTATAAATGTAATAATAAGGTATTCCGTATACATCTGAAGAAAACATTTTTTGTAGCTTTTCAAATCACACTATAACTAAGGATTTCATTGAATTACGCTAATATTATGAAGAAACAAAATAGAAATTCTGCATAAAATTATGCGTAAATATGAGAAGGGTAGCAAAAGTAAACGCATTTTATTAGTGAATAGTGAAATAATTTATTTAATTATAGTGCAATGGTCTAATATTGTAATAAAACGGTTGATCAAAATGCTAGACATTTGTTTGCTGAGCAGAAGATGCATCCATTCTTTTTAAGAACGGTCTTAAGTCCGGCGTCGATGTTAGCTTGAACTTCGTTCTTGACGATGCTTTCGAGCTTGTTTGTAACGAACTGGAGGCCTGATGTACACCATTCGCATTGATCTGTCTTCTGGATTTCAATCCCTTCCAATGCTGTGACTTCCACTCCTTCCACAACGACTTGACAGGGGAAGCCGATTTTGACTACGATATGTGCTAAGAAGCTGTTCTTCTTGACCTTAGCAGACAATGTTCCGTTCATGTTGATTCCCTCGCCGGTGAAGTTATAAGAGTCGTAGTCGACGTTCACTTCTCCGAAGGATATCGGAATTGCGAGACGCATGCCAAGGGTAGCTCTTGACACTTGCACCTTGCCGTCCAACTTCAATGTTGAAAGTTTCGAGAGTATGCCATCTTCGGTCTTCAGAGTCCCCAGGTTCTTCAAAGCCAATTCCATAGGACCTATCTTGACTGACTCGCGGTGCAGAGTTCGCGAGAGATAGTTAAAGGTGCTTATCATTGCCTTACATCCAAAGTTGACTGATGAATTGAGGCTCTGCTGAAGAGAAACCTTGGTGTAGTCTGGATTGACTCGAAGACTCCAAGAACATCCTCCAACAGTAGATCCGGGTGGAATGGAGATGCGATGCTCCCATAATTATGGATGCAGACCAAGAGAACGAGTACTGACAGCTTACCGACCATTGCAACAGCTGACTATGACAGTACTCATGGAGGTACAATCTTCCCCTTATATAGTGCACAGGGAAACACATTAACATTCTACAATATTTGCTCATTAATCGAATAAACAAACCTATTAAATTAGGGATAATGAATTCATTATAATTAGGCAAAATTATTCTTGGAAGGTTACACGTGGTGTCATGATGTAATACAAGTGTAGCTTGATAAATTTATCTTTTCTTCCCAGCGAGTTTCCGCCCTCTGTATTGGGAGGAAATCTGGTTATGATGTCCATCTCCTAAATCAACCCGGGCAAGAGATACGAGAAACAACTTGGATTCCTGTCCGACTTGTAAAGTAGTGTCAAAGAGGGAAGAGGGCACAATACGTAAGAAAAATGAGATATTAGGGGCCTTTATGCACAGAAAACCTACTGCAGAAAAGACGACCGCTCGGGAAAATCAAGAAAAAAAAAATGCCGGAACCAGTACTTTCTATGATTTAGGCCCGTATGTCTCAGACTCTTTCGGCAAATATTTCTGTACCGTTTCGTAGCAAATTTAGTAAGCTTTTCAAGTGTTTCTTCTACTTACCAGGTTTTCGAGATTTTTAAAAAACTATACGAAAATCCGATAACTATATGATAGATTAAAAGAGGTTATCACCAGTTCCAGAATAGCTTCGGGAAAAACCGCAACAATGCCTTTAAGACCTATTCTGCCACCCGAAGTGTCGTCCTGTTATAGACCCATATCAGCAATGAACCTCCTAAGGGTTGTAAGGTCCAGGTATGGTATCCATCTCGGATCCAAAATAATTGCGGTTAAAAAATGCTGAAATGCCTTGGCTATAAGTGCCGTGCATCTACATACGATCTGGTATGGAGTGTTGTCATCCTAATTAGTCCATACAACGTACTGTTGGTGAGCCCCATGGAGTGAGGACGTCGATGCAATCTGCATTGTGTGTTACTTCTAAAGAGGTTTAGAAGGGCCTCCGTTTTCTTTGTGACAGCGAATAGCATAAATTGCTTGGCCTATCTCTGGGTGGTACTTTGATGCCACTTCTTTGTATTTTCAGCTTCGGCCCATCTTCGAGTGCTCAGTCTGGGTACTGTCGGGGCATTTCTACATAATGGGCCGGGAGAGATATGTTAATTCGATGCCGGAATGCTTGAATCATCAGCTGTTTCATTCACTAGTTGTCAGAGGGTCCTGGAACCCGCTCTAGCTTGGCACAGTTTTGAAAAACTAGGCTATTAACGCTGTCTTTGTCCTCTCGTACTAGTTTAGATTTTCTTCTTTTCATTGATAGACCTCTTGAGTTTCTGAGAATAAAATAAAGCCTTTATCCCTAGGGAGTCACAAGGCGTACCCAACGTTGGGCATGGTCTTTGTCCCATCATCATAAATGAATTCCTCTGGTATAATATTTGGCAAAATAGCACCAAAAGGGGTCTAGTGGCTAATGCCTTAGATTCTCGAGGCCCACCTGCGGCTGGAATTATCTCTCTAAAATTCCTCGCTGAACCAGGGATGTCGGCGCTAATGGCTCAGAAGACGATGTGTGGTAAAAAAAAAAAAAAAATAAAATAAAAAAAAAATGTATTTCTAATTTTACGTATGTTGTTTTATTGGCAAATTCATTTTACTGGTAAAAGCGATTTCAATAACAACAAGCAATAAAAAACTGAAGAAAATAGACAAAGAGACAAAAAGATGACGTAAAAGGCTTGAAGCTCTTTTTTTTGTAAATTATTATTTTTGGATGGTGTTAAAAAAAAAATCTAATAATTTTCTCGATCTAAGTCGGATCGCTTACATCTTGGAAGCAGTTGGTTTTGTTAAGTTGTCGTGTTGTTAACTTAAAATACATCTCATGCAAATTTCCATTGGACAACTGTTAAAAAAAAAGTCCGTCACGCAGGAGCTGCATAACTAAGCACTTTCCTCAGAATTTGGGTAGTGTAGACTGCTTTCCAGAACAATTTGCTTAAAATATCCTACATAAATAAAATAAAAACATGAATAGTTCTCTTTTAAATTTGTAATGAGTAACTGATCAATTATTAATTTGCTTCCAGAGTTATGTTGACACATGTTACCTACTACACTACGTAATAAATACAAAAAACCTTATATTATCGTATTTTGATCTAACGCAGGAACAGGATACAGTCCCTCTAGCGCTCCTTGCGGCGCCTTTGTGGACCTATGTCTGGCTGGCTTTTCTATTGAAATATATAACAAAGTAAACCCCCCTTTCCGATTGACCGATTCAGCTCATTTTTATAACACTTCTTTCTCATGAGTTACCCACGACGTATACCGCGTTTCGTTTCGAATACAGCAGAAATTACGACCAGTATGAGTATATTAGGAATTTGGGTCCGGAGTAAACCCCCCCCCTCCTAATGAACCTATTTAGTTTATTTTTACATCACATATTTACCTGTAGATTACCAATACGAATACCGAGTTTCGTCGAAATATACCTAAAATCACGGCTGGTAGTGGCGAATTGGTATTGTCGGTCCGGAGTAAACCCCCCCTCCTTATGAACCGATTTAGTTCATTTTTATATCTCACTTTTCTCTCTATATTACCACTATGAATACCAAGTTTCGTTGAAATATAACAAATATTACGGCTGAAATGGTCAAATTAGTGTTTTGGGTTCGGGGTAAACCCCCCCCCTTCCGCTGGACCGATTTTGGTGGTTAAAGAACTCGTTTAATCGTTTGCTAATTGAATGCTAATACCAAGTTTCGTGACGAAAAAACAAAAACTCTGGCCGCTATCGTGTTAACAGACACATATATATATATATATATGCATATATATATATATATATATATATATATATATATATATATATGCATATATATATATATATATCTATATATATATATATATATATATACATATATAGATATATATAAATTTTAACGGGGGTCATTTTCGGTGTCTACTAGGTAGGATCGATAAAGATTTGAAGATATTTTTCAAAAATTCCGTCATGAGTCCAACCTCAATAGCTACTTTCCTTCGGAGGAAAGTGCTAAAAAATGGTTCAAAAGGTTTGAAGCGATTCCAATGTATAGCAAATGTCTAAAATAATAATATATTTTTTAATAATATTGTAATATATATATTGTTTTTATCTAAATACGATCGGTATTATAATGTGACAGTATTTTTGGCAAGTTATGGCTTACCAAAAAAACTCAATATAATTTATAATTTCTCAAGCGAAAGGATTTCAACTATTCATTTGCTAAAAGAGTTTCCGTCCAACGCCTCAAGGTAGCAAAAGTAAAGGAATTTTGGGGAAATTTAAGTCCTTTTTAATGTGAAACATTTTAAAGTTTCATAAATATGCTTTGCATTTAAATATTGCGTCCTATACAATTGTAATCCATGATTTCATATTTCATTACAAAGGCTTATGTACGTCATTGAATTTATGATCGGTACCTCTGGTTTGTTCATGAGTGCATGTGTGTTTGTATGTGTTTGCTAATTTCAGCCTAAACAGGAGATACATGCCGAGTGTAGACATGTTTGCTTTCTGTCTGTATTTGATTTTCCTTTTTCACCTTTACGTTATTTCTACTTGTATATTTTGTTGCAATGTGCCATTTTCTAAGATACTACAAGAATTAAGGGTACCACGTTAGCCTCGAGAGTTCACAAGGCTGTAATATAGGCTAAAATATTATATAATCCAGTTCATTCTCCATTGTATGGAAAAATTATACCACTTAGAGATCCAGGATGATTTAATTTGGCATTAATTAAAGCCTACCAAATGTTTTTGTAGTATTTTGTTCAATGCTACTCCTTTCTTAGTAGCCAATTTAGTTGCCTCATCCACTTTTTCATTTAGAAGTATTCCAAATTGTCTTAGAATCGCTAAAAATTAAACTTCAAGTCCATTTCTCCGCTGGTAATCATGATCTTCAATTACTCTAGTAACCAATGGAAGGTTAGAATATTGGTTACCTTTATAAATAACTAGCTGTTACGCCTACTTTCTGCATCTAGAAAAGCCCAAATAAATTAGAAAACAAAATAAGTAATATGAAAATCTAATAACACAAATTTGCATCTGTCCGGCTTCACAGTTTCGGATCCTGGAACTCGGTGTTGTTAGTCGTAGACGATTTTAAACTAGTCTATGGCACTCCTAGGATCAAGACCTACATGTGTGCCAAGTTTGGTCAAATACGGTCGAACTTGCCAACGGCCATAGCCATGTTGAATGCACCGGTTCCTGTAGATCTCCAAAGTTAAGCAACGTCGGGCGTGGTCAGTACCTGAGTGGGTGACCAACCACGTGCTGTTGGCAGTAGAAAAGGGTGGTAACCTGTAGATAGCCCGGCGCTAATAGCTAAATAGTTGATGCGCCGTTAAAAACGAAAAAAAAATACGGTCAAACGGTCTGGATTTGTATAAGGAAAAAAACATACAGACAGACAGCTGGTAGATTTTTTGACCTAGCCTATGAGACTTCCCGGATCAAGACCAAGAGACAGACAGGTTATATAAATTATTGTTTGCAGATTAGCGGCCAAACTAATATTTGTTATTTTATGTATTATTAAAACGTTTAATTTAATAATCAAGAAGACAGTTTGGCCGCAAGTACGTAATTTTAAATCTTAAACGTTTTAAATTATCATTTGCAAAACGATCCGTTTTCTCTCGATTACAAAGCCGATGACATTCTTTGACACAATATATATATATATATATATATATATATATATATATATATATATATATATATTGTGTCAAAGAATGTCATCGGCTTTGTACATATATATATATATATATATATATATATATATATATATATATATACATATATATATATATAACATATATATATATATATATATATATATGTGTATATATATATGTATATATATATATATATATATATATATATATATATATATATATACATATATGTATATATCGCTTTAGAAGTAGATTTCAATAGAATTAATTCAATAGAAATTGAAAGCGTAGTGCCCTAGATATATAGAATTCTAACAAAAAAAACACTCCCCTTCTATATGATACCAAGGTAAGTATTTCAAAGATGCCTCTAAGGTACTATAGAAAAAAAAGTCCGACTCGCAGGAACTGCATCATCTTAGCGCGGTTCCGTTCATATCCCTATTGTCATTTGAAATTTGCTGATTTAAAATACCTAAACGCAGCTTCTCATCACCACCCAGCCTAGAAGAACAGTTTGATCACTACCCTCATGACCAGAGCTATCAGGATTTCCCAACCAAATCATCTTAGAAAAGAAGAAAGACATCTGAAATCAGCTGTAAGGAAAAACGGGTACACGCACGAGGTTATAAAGAGACACAACACCAAAGCAATGTGAAGTCGACGGAACCCCAAGTATAATTTGAAGCTAAGATCACCAGGTGTCTATAGTAGCCCATGCTCCTGCGGGAAAGAATACCTAGGGGAAAAATGGGAGTAAAAGGGAAAAAGGAGAAACCCAATTCGGCCAATTAACGGTCCAGATGGAACCCTCCAACCAGGTTCAAGCAAGACTGGGACCAACCAATCAGGGACATGGAAGAGCAGACTACGCCCGCGGAGGAATACAAAGACAGGTATTTATACAGGAGAACTAGAAGAACATCCTCATCGCATCATCATCATTCTCCTGCCCGCAGCCGAACAGGAAGGACCACACCAGGAACTAACTCCAGCCCAGTCAGCTCGCATCGTGAAGAACTGAAGAACCCCGAAGAGAGTAGCTCCCCGGATCCCTAAACAAGCCGTAGTCCACGGGGACTACAAGGGAATTGTTAAGGGGTTCGGCCGGGTCTCTGACCAACTCGCAGTTTCGGGGAAGACCGGACTGCGAGCCCCCGTCCCGATCTACTCAGCCGTCATAGACCAGGTGAAGCCGAGGATTAAGAGGCAGGACTCGAACGCCCCTTTTACGGGCTACCAAATCCAACAATTCAACGGCACTGCTACGGGCCATCAAGACCAACACGTGATCGATCCTGCAACAGGCCATCACAACCTGGTACATAACGCCCCCCAACAGGGCCACTCTACAGGCAATATACCACTCGATATGGAAGCAGAGAGCCCCTCACTCAAGCGAGGCTTGGATGATCAGGACGACTTCACTATTCCGAAGAAGTTTATAGCTCGCCCGAGGCCTCGCAGAATACCAGCCACAGAGGTGCGAAACTCATACGCACCGCTGCCAATTGAGGAGACCTCAACGAACACCAGCAACACTGCTCCCGAAAAGAGGAAGCAGCGACAACCACCTTACATCATCACGCCGCCCATATCAAGCCCTCAAGGCCTCGTGGACTTTGTTATCTCTAATAGCCCACAGGAGACGAGGCTATTCCTCACCAGCCGCGCTGACCACAGCACAGTTTGGCAAATGCTGCAGGAGGACCGCAGCACTACGAACGTTGTTATAAAAATTAACTGAACGACCTAAAAGAGGTTCATCATACATTCTGTTTTCTCCAACATTTAATTTTAGAACTATCTCTGGGCAGTACTTACACAGATAGTATTTTCACCATGATATCTATTAACCTCCGCTGATCTTTATCGCTCCTGATCAGGCAAATTCTCCGTACGAAATCGGAAATTGATTATCGATATTCATTTTCAATAGGTACTAATATCTGTAGGATGTTTTCGAAAATTGCTGATCTTAATGATCTAGAAGTGAGTCAAATGAAAATGCATGAACTAGAATGGGCCCAGATATTCACAAGGCGTGGGATCTACTTTTTGTGTAATACTAATTCTAGGGGAAGACAATAATATTAAGGGAGGGACTGCACATTGATATGTAACTTATTTCTAAACTAGGGCCGTTCCCTCATCTCCTATATCCATAATCCATCAGATGGCCGGCCACCTCTGAGGTAGTTGCAGGGGAGTCACATCTCGTAAAAGATGGTTGACGGAGTTCCAGAAGCCTTCATAGAACTTGACGAGGTATGTACTGAAGAACCAGGAGCAGCTCCAGCTCGTTGTGGAGAAGGGCTATTTTCGACCGCTAGAGGCCAGTGTCCTGCAAGGAGTATGCGGGTACCTCAGGGTTGGTGCAACATGCAAAAGAGTTCGCCTGATGATCACCTTGAACATATGCAGCTTCAAGCGAACCTAGAGCTGGGCTGATCGCAAGAGATGATTCGGGCAGTACGTCTTTTACCGGACTTCCTTCAGGCACATTTGAAGCGCCTAGGCGGTTCAAATACGGTGTAACAGAAATATGCCCGTGTATGTGCACTTATTGATCTCCATGGATAGGGTGATCCACTGACCTCGGACTCGCTTCCCTTGTTTCCTGACAATGGTCTTCCGGGCTTTCTGTGCTAATCCAAGGGCAACTTGAACCTCGATGCAGGATTAATAGATGCCAACTCAATAGCATAGGTCTCCCACCAGAGAGGTCTCCAAGTTTTTTTTTTTTTTTTTTTTGTTTCTTAAAGATCTTTTAATCGAGAATTACTTGGAGAATTTTTTGAACTCTCGTCTAGAGCTTCTTTACACAGCGGTCGTAAAGTATCTTTAACTAGGACGACCTCAATAGGATAAATAATTTCTGTAACTTTTAACGTGTTAATTTCGTTGGTTTTAACGGTTCTCTTTGTCGGATATCCTCAGTTTTTTATTGTTTGTTCTTTTTGTAATTGTTTTTAGCAGAAAAAGTAATTTGCCGACAAAACAAATATTTAAAATAAAAAATTATTTTTTGTTAACGTAAGTCAAAGAGGCCAATTAAGTGTTTCCTGCCTTACATTTTCTGTGAATAAAGAAGTCTTAAATCTCTCTAACGACTTCTCACATCTCCTGGATACCAACTCCCCTCCCAATCAAGTACATCCATGATGCAGCAGAGAATCCTCTCAATAGGCTCGGAAATGTGAAAAATCCTTGCTACTGGTAGGACTCGAATCCAAATCTTCAGCATGATATACCAAAGCCTTACTAGATAGACCACGAGGAGACTCAATTTTGCCAAATTTTTCCTAATATGCACTCCTAGATTGACATCATAAGCCTCGATACTCCCAATACAGAGAGAAGGAACATGATAAAAAAAAAAAAAAAAAGTCTATGTCATATGAGCCTAAAATACAACGTGACACCTCGTGAAACCATTCAAAAATAGTTTACCTAATTATAATGAATTCATTATCCCTAATTTGAAAAGTTTGTTTATTCGATTAATGAGCAAATATTGTAGAATGTTAATGTGTTTTAAAATGTACTATATAAGGAGAAGATTGGACCTCCATGAGTACTGTCATAGTCAGCTGTTGCAATGGTCGGTAAGCTGTCAGTGCTCGTTCTCTTGGTCTGCCTCCATGGCGTTGCGGCGTCTCCATTCGACCCGGATCTACTGTTGGACGATGTTCTTGGAGTCTTCGACTCTATTCAGGACTACACCAAGACTTCCCTTCAGCAGATTCTGCAATCTTCAGTCAACTTTGGATGTAAGGCTATGATAAGCACCTTCAACTATCTCTCGCGAACTCTGAACCAGGAGTCAGTCAAGATAGGTCCTATGGACTTGACTGTCAAGAACCTCGGAACTCTGAAGACCGAAGATGGCATACTCTCTAATCTTTCAACATTGAAGTTGGACGGCAAGGTGCAAGTCTCAAGAGCTAAACTTGGCA
Source organism: Gonocerus acuteangulatus (assembly GCA_946811695.1). NCBI lineage: Eukaryota > Metazoa > Arthropoda > Insecta > Hemiptera > Coreidae > Gonocerus > Gonocerus acuteangulatus. Next base: position 77,578,862 of record OX328127.1, on the reverse strand, counting down.
TGCGTCTCGCAATTCCGATATCCTTCGGAGAACTTAGCGTTGACTACGGTTCCTATAACTTCACCGGCGAGGGAATCAACATGAACGGACAGCTGTCTGCTAAGGTCAAGAAGAACAGCTTCGTCGCACATATCGTAGTCAAAATCGGCTTCCCCTGTCAAGTCGTTGTGGAAGGAGTAGAAGTCATAGCATTGGAAGGGATAGAAATCCAGAAGACAGATCAATGTGATTGGTGTGCAACAGCCCTCCAATTTGTTACTAACAAAATCGAGGAAAACGTGAAGAACGAAGTACAAGCTAACATCGACTCCGGACTTAAGAATGCCCTTGAAGAGAATGGATACCTCTTCTGCTCATCAACAAAATTTCTGGGATTTTGATCCAACGTTTCATTGCTTTATTAGACCATTGTACTGCTATTAAATAAATTATTTTGCTACTCACTAATAACATTCGTTTCCTTCAGCCACAACCCTACAATGCTTACACATAATTCTATTCTTTTTTATTTCTTTATTTGAAGTCTGTACATAAAAAATTAGTACAGTCGTCAAGTTTGTTGAAACAGGTAATATATTAAAGTTGATTAAAACGGGCCACTGTCTCTTAAGCCGCCTGGGAGGCCTGGGATAGACCTTCAGGATTAGGATGGTAGGACAATTTGGAGTGGAACAATACATAATTCTATCGAATAATTTTATGTTATTTATGTATAATAACGTCATTGCTGAAGATCTCAGCCATCTTGGCGTTTTTCTCAGAAATGCTTAGCTGTAGAGTAATTTGAAAGGCTAAGAATAAAAATTCTCAATTTGTATTATCCTTCGGATTGTCTTCCTATTAAGGCTTGAAATGTTATATTTTATACATCTTCTGGAACGAAATCTCAAAGAAAGGCCAGATTTTGAGCACTGAAATAACACTAATGTTTTGATTAGCAGAGATACAGTTTCGATTCGTTGGGGATCCCAAACGTTCCTTCCAAACCATGTTAGATTCGGCTGGCACCCAAAGATCGGAATATTCTAAACATACAGAACTCTTCACTTAAGAAAATGTTTCTTTTTTAAATAAAATCATAATACCATAGATTATAAAATGGAAAAATAAATCTATGAATTACAAATATTATAGTCTTCTGGTTGGCACAAACTCCTTTGCCAACGTTTCGCTAGTCATACTGCCAGCTTCCTCAGGGCTTAGTCTAAGAATGAGGATGTTCTTTTTTTTTTTTCTTTTTTTTTTCCCCCAACCCCCATTTTATTTACAGAACTTATACAGAGAAACTCCAGGCCCAACGGGTTGGAGCCTGGAGTCGGGCTTAGGTCTACGCCTTATTCTACGCTTACGTAGTAGAAGGGACTGTAAAATGTACAAAGGGGATCTTAGCCTACTTAGTCTATGATACTAAATCTAGAGGGAGACAATGTTGCATAGGGAGGGACTACACAAGGAAATCACTTAACCTAACTTAAAGCTAACTTAGACTATTTACAATTATTACAATACATACAATTTTATACATTAAACTTCCTCTTCTACTAAGTCCAGGATCCGCCTGGGGCTGCCCAGCCATCTCTTTGGTAGTAGAGGGGGTGTCACGTCCCTGAAGAGGGGGTTGGCGCAGTACTTGAGGCTGTCATATAATTTTATATGGTGCCTCCGTATGAACTGCTAGCAGCATCAGCTCATCGACTTCTGTGCTGTACTGCGCGGAGGAGGACCCTGCTTTGGAACTTCTGTAGCCGCATCAGCGTACTCGGGTAGATGTAATGCAGGGCTGGCGCTCCATGCAGAAGCGTTGGCCTGATAATCGCCTTGTAAATCTGCAGCTTCAGCCGAAGCGATAGCTGGGCCGATCGCAAGAGGTGATTCAGGCGGAACGTCTTCTGGCGGGCTTCCTTCAGGCGGCTGTTGACGTGTGGTGTCACAGAAAGATGCCGGTGTATGTGCACTCCCAGGTTGTTAATCTTCTTGGGCAGATTGATCCGCTGACCTCGGACCTTGAAGTGCGAGTTTAGAGATCCTTGGGGTCTGCCTCCCTTGTTTCCCTGGAAGGAACACACAACGGCATCTGTCTTAATCGGGTTGACGTCTATTCCTGCGTCGCTGAGTTCGTCGACGATAGTCTCGCAGGCTGCCTGGGCTCGTCCAAGTGCGACGCGGGCGTTGAAGCTGGAGGAAGAGACGCCAATATCGTCACGGATGGAAACATTCGGGAACTTCATACTCACGATGTGGGCAGTGTATATTGTGAAGAGCACTGGACCTAACACCGACCCGTGGAGTACTTCACACGTCGACGGTAGACTGCTGGATGTATCACTGCCGATTCTGACGAATAACAATCTTCCTGGCAAGTAGCTGTCAAGAATCTTGACGAGCTGTGCCGGGAATCCGTAGCCCCGCAGCTGATGCAGTAGCATCTGGTGGGATACGCAGTCGAACGCCTGTGTGCAGTCCAGGGAGATAAAGGCCGTAGCTCTGTTCTTGTTGAGCTCTGTGGCCACTGTGTTCTGGAGCTAGGCGACGTGGTGATCACAGGAGAGCTCGGGCCGAAAGCCAGTTTGTTCTGGAGGGATGACGTCCGCTTCCGTGAAGTGCTTCAATACATGAGCAAGGATCAACTTTTCGAAGATCTTGCTCATGTGGCTCAGCAGGCTAATCGGCCGGTAGTGCTCGGGCTTGTCTCCTGGCTTCTTAGGTTTTCGAAGAATGACCACCACAGCGTGTTTCCAAGCGTCCGGAAAGTGCGCAATTTGCCGGGTCATGGCATTGATTGGGGCCCTCAGGTTGCCGTCTCTCGTCCGCGCCCAGGTGTTCTTGAGATTGTTCCGCATCCCGATCAGCCTGGTGATGTGGGCAGGAGGTCTGCGCTGGTTGATGGGCTTTGGCGCAAACTTCGGAATCCTTCTGTCGACGGCGGACTTGATGGCCTCGGTGAAGACGGTGACGGCTTCGTCGATGTCGGCAGCAGTTTCGTAGTTCCTGATACACGGTAGGGCGGAGAGGATGTCCTCTTTAAACCCTGCATCTGGTGACCGCATGCATGTCCCTAGTGAGGAGAAGATCCAGGGTGGAGGCCAGGGGGGGGGTTCCCTGCGTGTCTAAATGTGTGGATTCCCGGATGTATAACTCCGAGCCTCGTCCTCACTATGAACCGCCCCAATTCGGTTGCCGTGGAACACTGCCAGACCTGATGTTTGGCATTGAAGTCCCCAACAAGGATGTGGTGGGGCTCCTGAGATGCAGCCCTGCCAAGGATGTTCTGGGTCTGCGGTAGACGCATGTGAAGACGTATCGTTTCCTCAGACGGACCGAGACAGACACTGTCTGTGTCCCTGTGTTGGTAGTGGGCTGGTGCTCGAGGAGTCTTGAAGGAAGGTCTCTTCGGACGAGCATTAGTGCTCCGCCAGATGTTCCAGACGGGCCGTCACATCTGTACGATGTATATCCCCGTAAGTACAGCCGATCGGTTGGGCACAACTGGGAATCTGTAAGGGCTACAACAGCAGGGGAGTAGGTCTGGAGGAGGTGTTCTAATTCAGCCAACTTAGGTCGAAAGCTTCGGATGTTGAGATTGATGATGATATGTCCAATCATTTTGACGGCATCCATGTCTACCAGCCTGTCGACCTTCGCCATGAGTTTCGTCACTGTGTCCACCAGACCCATTATGAGGGTGAACATTGCGTCCTTGTTCATGTTCATCCCCTGCGGTTGTGTAGGTGGTGAGAATTCGGGCAGCCGTGTCTGGTCGGGGGTCACTTGTGGTGCAGCTCCGGTGCTTGGGTGAGCTTGTGAGCCTCCGGCGACCTGGGAGTAGTACAATCCGTGGTTCACCCTGGTGACAGGAGGTCTTCTAAGTGGTTCAGGCTGGCGCGCTGCTTTGGCGTTCTTTATTGGGGTAGCCTTCTGCGTCCGCTTCTGTCGGAGCTGCTCGGCGTACTCGGTCCGTTTCGGGCAGAGGCGGTAGCAGGTGGGATGTTCCCCTAGGCAGTGGGCACACTTGGGGCGTGTGGTCTTCTGGCACTCGTGGGTCCAGTGGCCGGCCCCGTACCATCCGCATTTCCCTGTATGGCCACAGTATTCAGCAGTGTGACCGAAGGCAAGGCATTGATAGCATTGGACAGGGCCGCCTGCTGTCCTGAACTCGGTCGACGTGTGAAGTACTCCACGGGTCGGTGTTAGGTCCAGTGCTCTTCACAATCTACACTGCCCACATCGTGAGGATGAAGTTCCCGAAAGTTTCCATCCGTGACGATATTGGCGTCTCTTCCTCCAGCTTCAACGCCCGCGTCGCACTTGGACGAGCCCAGGCAGCCTGCGAGACTATCGTCGACGAACTCAGCGACGCAGGAATAGACGTCAACCCGATTAAGACAGATGCCGTTGTGTGTTCCTTCCAGGGAAACAAGGGAGGCAGACCCCAAGGATCTCTAAACTCGCACTTCAAGGTCCGAGGTCAGCGGATCAATCTGCCCAAGAAGATTAACAACCTGGGAGTGCACATACACCGGCATCTTTCTGTGACACCACACGTCAACAGCCGCCTGAAGGAAGCCCGCCAGAAGACGTTCCGCCTGAATCACCTCTTGCGATCGGCCCAGCTATCGCTTCGGCTGAAGCTGCAGATTTACAAGGCGATTATCAGGCCAACGCTTCTGCATGGAGCGCCAGCCCTGCATTACATCTACCCGAGTACGCTGATGCGGCTACAGAAGTTCCAAAGCAGGGTCCTCCTCCGCGCAGTAGAGCACAGAGGTCGATGAGCTGATGCTGCTAGCAGTTCATACGGAGGCACCATATTAAATTTTATGACAGCCTCAAGTACTGCGCCAACCCCCTCTTCAGGGACGTGACACCCCCTCTACTACCAAAGAGATGGCTGGGCAGCCCCAGGCGGATCCTGGACTTAGTAGAAGAGGAAGTTTAATGTATAAAATTGTATGTATTGTAATAATTGTAAATAGTCTAAGTTAGCTTTAAGTTAGGTTAAGTGATTTCCTTGTGTAGTCCCTCCCTATGCAACATTGTCTCCCTCTAGATTTAGTATCATAGACTAAGTAGGCTAAGATCCCCTTTGTACATTTTACAGTCCCTTCTACTACGTAAGCGTAGAATAAGGCGTAGACCTAAGCCCGACTCCAGGCTCCAACCCGTTGGGCCTGGAGTTTCTCTGTATAAGTTCTGTAAATAAAATGGGGGTTGGGGGAAAAAAAAAGAAAAAAAAAAAGAACATCCTCATTCTTAGACTAAGCCCTGAGGAAGCTGGCAGTATGACTAGCGAAACGTTGGCAAAGGAGTTTGTGCCAACCAGAAGACTATAATATTTGTAATTCATAGATTTATTTTTCCATTTTATAATCTATGGTATTATGATTTTATTTAAAAAAGAAACATTTTCTTAAGTGAAGAGTTCTGTATGTTTAGAATATTCCGATCTTTGGGTGCCAGCCGAATCAAACATGGTTTGGAAGGAACGTTTGGGATCCCCAACGAATCGAAACTGTATCTCTGCTAATCAAAACATTAGTGTTATTTCAGTGCTCAAAATCTGGCCTTTCTTTGAGATTTCGTTCCAGAAGATGTATAAAATATAACATTTCAAGCCTTAATAGGAAGACAATCCGAAGGATAATACAAATTGAGAATTTTTATTCTTAGCCTTTCAAATTACTCTACAGCTAAGCATTTCTGAGAAAAACGCCAAGATGGCTGAGATCTTCAGCAATGACGTTATTATACATAAATAACATAAAATTATTCGATAGAATTATGTATTGTTCCACTCCAAATTGTCCTACCATCCTAATCCTGAAGGTCTATCCCAGGCCTCCCAGGCGGCTTAAGAGACAGTGGCCCGTTTTAATCAACTTTAATATATTACCTGTTTCAACAAACTTGACGACTGTACTAGCTCGAACAGCTGCAGAAGAATGAGTTTTGAAAAATGAAATATTCACCGAGACATGTGTGGCATATTGTCAGTTATTTGAGAAGTAAAGTCAAGGATTCGAAACAGTCAACTCGAACAGCTGCAGAAGAATGAGTTTTGAAATATGAAATATTCACCAAGACATGTGTGGCATATTGTCAGTTATTTGACAAGTAAAGTTTAGGATTCGAAACAGTCAACTCGAACAGCTGCAGAAGAATGAGTTTTGAAAAATGAAATATTCACCGAGACATGTGTGGCATATTGTCAGTTATTTGAGAAGTAAAGTCAAGGATTCGAAACAGTCAACTCGAACAGCTGCAGAAGAATGAGTTTTGAAAAATGAAATATTCACCAAGACATGTGTGGCATATTGTCAGTTATTTGAGAAGTAAAGTCAAGGATTCGAAACAGTCAACTCGAACAGCTGCAGAAGAATGAGTTTTGAAATATGAAATATTCACCAAGACATGTGTGGCATATTGTCAGTTATTTGACAAGTAAAGTCTAGGATTCGAAACAGTCAACTCGAACAGCTGCAGAAGAATGAGTTTTGAAAAATGAAATATTCACCGAGACATGTGTGGCATATTGTCAGTTATTTAAGAAGTAAAGTCTAGGATTCGAAACAGTCAACTCGAACAGCTGCAGAAGAATGAGTTTTGAAAAATGAAATATTCACCAAGACATGTGTGGCATATTGTCAGTTATTTGAGAAGTAAAGTCTAGGATTCGAAACAGTCAACTCGAACAGCTGCAGAAGAATGAGTTTTGAAATATGAAATATTCACCAAGACATGTGTGGCATATTGTCAGTTATTTGACAAGTAAAGTCTAGGATTCGAAACAGTCAACTCGAACAGCTGCAGAAGAATGAGTTTTGAAATATGAAATATTCACCAAGACATGTGTGGCATATTGTCAGTTATTTGACAAGTAAAGTCTAGGATTCGAAACAGTCAACTCGAACAGCTGCAGAAGAATGAGTTTTGAAATATGAAATATTCACCAAGACATGTGTGGCATATTGTCAGTTATTTGAGAAGTAAAGTCAAGGATTCGAAACAGTCAACTCGAACAGCTGCAGAAGAATGAGTTTTGAAATATGAAATATTCACCAAGACATGTGTGGCATATTGTCAGTTATTTGACAAGTAAAGTCTAGGATTCGAAACAGTCAACTCGAACAGCTGCAGAAGAATGAGTTTTGAAAAATGAAATATTCACCAAGACATGTGTGGCATATTGTCAGTTATTTGACAAGTAAAGTCTAGGATTCGAAACAGTCAACTCGAACAGCTGCAGAAGAATGAGTTTTGAAAAATGAAATATTCACCAAGACATGTGTGGCATATTGTCAGTTATTTGACAAGTAAAGTCTAGGATTCGAAACAGTCAACTCGAACAGCTGCGGAAGAATGAGTTTTGAAATATGAAATATTCACCAAGACATGTGTGGCATATTGTCAGTTATTTGACAAGTAAAGTCCAAAGCTAAATATGCTATATTTTCCACTGCTGCTTTATCATGTCTGGTTGCCGATAAATGTAAGGTTCCAAGTTCGAGGCGCCCTATGGGAAATTTCTGATTTTCTATCCTTTAAGTTTAGTATTAGATTTTAATATGATGTATTTGATTTCTATATTTATTTTGCTTTTCGATGTGCAGAGGGTAGGTGTAGCATGGCTCGCCGGGTAACAGCTACTTAATAGTAAATTGTGTTTTCTATTTTATAATCTAAGCTACTGTGTTTTGAATTTTCATTTTAATTATTTTTTGTCAGTGATTAGTTCTTAATGATCGAAATATCTCTTCGCTTCTTGAATAGGTAGTGGAAGTGAATGATGATTTGAAGGTAAGAAAAGGCGGCTTTCGCTATTAATCGACACTATTTTTGAGCTAATTAAAACAATAGTGCCATTTTAGTGCACAAAACTTTAATTTTCTTTGAGATTTCTGTCACGCAGATAATCATATTTATTAGTCATGTAATATTTAAATGACTTTATAAATAAAATATGAAGTTTCTGCTATACATAGGAAGAAGTTCTAGACAAAATCATTTTTTTTTTCTTAGCTTTCGAAATCACGCTATAATTAAGGATTTCACAGAAACACACTAAGTGTAGCCTATGTCACGCCTGCAATTGGGACCTCACTGAACAGAGGCAGTGGGGTCCCAATTGCAGGCGCCCATTGATTGATTTGGCAAGTGCAAAACATCCAGCAAACAGGCTGGGAGGTAAATCTAAGGTAGCTGTAACGGCTCTCTAGCGGGTTGTTACAGCTACTGGATACCCTGATGGCACACTTCTAAATTTAAATGAATACAAATTGGAAGAACCGCTGGTATAGAAGAGAAGGACAAACAAAAAAAAAAAAAAAATAAAGAAAAAAAAAAAGAAACACACTAAGATGACTCAGATCATATATTGAAGTTATTATTCACAAATAACTTAAAACTCTCTATCAAATTATGTGTAAATATGATTTGGGGTGAAGTATAAGCATTTAATTGATGGCTAAAATCATTTATTTATAAACAGTACAATAGTCCAAGAAATTTGTAAAACGGTTAATCAAAATCCTAGAAATTTTGTAGATGAGCAGAATATGTATCCATTCTTTTCAAGAACGGTTTTAAGTCCGGAGTCAATGTTAGCTTGAACTTCGTTCTTGACGTTTTCCTCGATTTTGTTAGTAACAAATTGGAGGGCTGTCGCACACCATTCGCATTGATCTGTCTTCTGGATTTCAATCCCTTCCAATGCTGTGACTTCCACTCCTTCCACAACGACTTGGCAGGGGAAGCCGATCTTGACTACGATATGTGCTAAGAAGTTGTTCTTCCTGACTGTAGCAGACAGCTGTCCGTTCATGTTGATTCCCTCGCCGGTGAAGTTATAGGAACCATAGTCGACGCTAAGTTCTCCGAAGGATATCGGAATAGCGAGACGCATGCCAAGTTTAGCTTTTGAGACTTGCACCTTGCCGTCCAACTTCAATGTTGAAAGTTTCGAGAGTATGCCATCTTCGGTCTTCAGAGTTCCGAGGTTCTTGACAGTCAAGTCCATAGGACCTATCTTGACTGACTCGCGATGCAGAGTTAGCGAGAGATAGTTGAAGGTGCTTATCATTGCCTTACATCCAAAGTTGACTGATGATTGCAGAATCTGTTGAAGCGAAATCTTGGCGTAGTCCTGGATGGAGTTGAAGGCTCCGAGTATATCGACTGTGAGATCCTTCCACACACCCATAACTATGGAGGCAGACCAACAGAACGAGTACTGACAGCTTACCGAACATTGCAACAGCTGACTATGACAGTACTCATGGAGGTCCAATCTTCTCCTTATATAGTGCACAGGGAAACACATTAACATTCTACAATATTTGCTCATTATTGGAATAAAAAAATTAATAAAATTATAGATAATGAATGCATTATAATTAGGCACAGTTATTCTTGGAAGGTTACACGTGGCGTCAAGATATAATACCACACATTACGACTGGTTTTTTTCTGCATGTTCCACCCTTTGTATTGGGGGGAAGTATGCCTATGATGTCTTTCTGCTACCACTAGCCTTTCTACAATATTACTAGGGTTGGGTTGGTAGTTTAAAGGTAGAAAACTACTGTGTCATCTTCCCCCTAAGAGTATAATTAAATTGTGGAAGTTTAATGTTAGGATGGAGAGTGTTTTCAGTATTGTGTGTTTGAGATAGAGTTGTGTTACTGAAGTTGTATTTGTGAGAATCCTACTTTGGAAAAAAATTATTATCTTAAAAAAATTCCATAGATATATGAACAAGATTCAAATGTCCGTAAAAAAAAGAAAGAAAAACACACATAAAATATGTATATATTTTGTTTTATTTTTATTATTTCATTTTTTATTTATTTATTTTTTATTGTTTTTTTATTTTGTTATTGTTTTTTATTTATTTTTCATTACTTTGACATGTTAGTCAATTCATACTTCTTTGTTTTTCTTCTTTTTTTTTTCTTCTTGTGTTTAATATTTTTTTTTGTATATATATTTTTCTTTATTTATTTTATACAATTATTATTATTACTCCATGTTTGTGAATTCCTAGTAATAATAAATTTGTTATAAAGGACCCCGCCCTTTCCTAATGGAAAATGGCTTTCGGTCAAATTGAACGAAACTATGCTCGTTGCATAGAGAAAGTCTTTCTGAACAAAAGTCTCCATGGCCACAAAACCAAAAAGTTAAAACTTTTGGTACTTTTGGGTATCCGAAGTTTTCCATTTTTAATTTTTGCAAAATCTCGAGATCTCTGGCCCAAGCCTTTTGGCCAGTAAAAAAAAATACGTATCAATTCTTTTTCGAAGACCTTTCGAACGACACCACATTTGACACTCCTACCCCCCCCCCCCCACACACACACATACGGGGGTGGGGGGGGGAGCGTTTGTTGCAATAATCGTCTATCCATTATCATTTGAAGATCTTTTCGAAGGCAATACACTGAAACCTTGCCTCACACCCTTACCCCACCCTCACCCCAACCCTAACCCTGACTCATCTCCACAGACTCCTTAAGTGCACTCCACAGTCTGCAGGACATTTACTCAAATAATTTACTAGTGCAAAAAATACAAACTTACCTTCATACACATGAAATGCAAGGAAACACAATAATGTTCATATGGACACCCAGCCATATAGGTATAGAGGGGAATGAGATGGTGGATATGGCTGCAAAAGAGGCACACAACCTAAGTGAAATCAGGCCAACCTTATTGACGGGAAATGAGCTTTTCCTACCACTAAAAAGAAGAATAAAAGTAAACTGGGAAAATATGTGGAATGAAGTAGAAGTTAATAAACTAAAATACATAAAAACCTCAGTAGACACCTGGCACTCCTCGTCGAGGGAAAATAGAAGAGAGGAGGTAGTCATAACAAGAATGAGGATCGGACACACAAAAATCTCACATGGATATTTAATGGGAAGAGAGCAACCTCAAAAATGCCCAAGATGTAATGAACCCTTTACAATAAAGCATTTAATATCCGAATGCCACCAATTCAGAGTAGAATTAAACGAATTGAATATCCCTCCAGACATAAGAGAGGCATTAGCAGACAATGCAAATATGCTGGATAAAATAATAAGTTTTCTAAAAAAACTTGAATTATACAACGAAAAAAAAATGTATATATATACAAAAAGTAAATAAATAAATAAAAAAAGAATAAGGAATAATTAAAAAAAAAAAAAAAAAAAATTATTACTTATATTTAAAAAGTATTTATGCGTGTATATGTATATATGTGTGTGTATATGTATATATATATATATATATATATATATATATATATATATGTATATATATATATGTATATATGTGTGGATGTGTATATGTGTGCATGTGTGTATATATATATATAAATGTGTGAATATCTAAAGAAATACGATTCATTCAAATAGAAGTTTCTATACTAGTAAAAAAAAAAAAAAAATAAATAAAAAAAAATAAATAAATAAATAAAAAATAAAAATAAAAAATAAAGCAAGAAAATAAATAATAATAACTGTAAACCATAAGTATATGTTTTCCGGAGAGAGACGGACCGAGACAGACACTGTCTGTGTCCCTGTGTTGGTAGTGGGCTGGTGCTCGAGGAGTCTTGAAGGAAGGTCTCTTCGGACGAGCATTAGTGCTCCGCCAGATGTTCCAGACGGGCCGTCACATCTGTACGATGTATATCCCCGTAAGTACAGCCGATCGGTTGGGCACAACTGGGAATCTGTAAGGGCTACAACAGCAGGGGAGTAGGTCTGGAGGAGGTGTTCTAATTCAGCCAACTTAGGTCGAAAGCTTCGGATGTTGAGATTGATGATGATATGTCCAATCATTTTGACGGCATCCATGTCTACCAGCCTGTCGACCTTCGCCATGAGTTTCGTCACTGTGTCCACCAGACCCATTATGAGGGTGAACATTGCGTCCTTGTTCATGTTCATCCCCTGCGGTTGTGTAGGTGGTGAGAATTCGGGCAGCCGTGTCTGGTCGGGGGTCACTTGTGGTGCAGCTCCGGTGCTTGGGTGAGCTTGTGAGCCTCCGGCGACCTGGGAGTAGTACAATCCGTGGTTCACCCTGGTGACAGGAGGTCTTCTAAGTGGTTCAGGCTGGCGCGCTGCTTTGGCGTTCTTTATTGGGGTAGCCTTCTGCGTCCGCTTCTGTCGGAGCTGCTCGGCGTACTCGGTCCGTTTCGGGCAGAGGCGGTAGCAGGTGGGATGTTCCCCTAGGCAGTGGGCACACTTGGGGCGTGTGGTCTTCTGGCACTCGTGGGTCCAGTGGCCGGCCCCGTACCATCCGCATTTCCCTGTATGGCCACAGTATTCAGCAGTGTGACCGAAGGCAAGGCATTGATAGCATTGGACAGGGCCGCCTACTGTCCTGAACTCGGTCGACGTGTGAAGTACTCCACGGGTCGGTGTTAGGTCCAGTGCTCTTCACAATCTACACTGCCCACATCGTGAGGATGAAGTTCCCGAAAGTTTCCATCCGTGACGATATTGGCGTCTCTTCCTCCAGCTTCAACGCCCGCGTCGCACTTGGACGAGCCCAGGCAGCCTGCGAGACTATCGTCGACGAACTCAGCGACGCAGGAATAGACGTCAACCCGATTAAGACAGATGCCGTTGTGTGTTCCTTCCAGGGAAACAAGGGAGGCAGACCCCAAGGATCTCTAAACTCGCACTTCAAGGTCCGAGGTCAGCGGATCAATCTGCCCAAGAAGATTAACAACCTGGGAGTGCACATACACCGGCATCTTTCTGTGACACCACACGTCAACAGCCGCCTGAAGGAAGCCCGCCAGAAGACGTTCCGCCTGAATCACCTCTTGCGATCGGCCCAGCTATCGCTTCGGCTGAAGCTGCAGATTTACAAGGCGATTATCAGGCCAACGCTTCTGCATGGAGCGCCAGCCCTGCATTACATCTACCCGAGTACGCTGATGCGGCTACAGAAGTTCCAAAGCAGGGTCCTCCTCCGCGCAGTAGAGCACAGAGGTCGATGAGCTGATGCTGCTAGCAGTTCATACGGAGGCACCATATTAAATTTTATGACAGCCTCAAGTACTGCGCCAACCCCCTCTTCAGGGACGTGACACCCCCTCTACTACCAAAGAGATGGCTGGGCAGCCCCAGGCGGATCCTGGACTTAGTAGAAGAGGAAGTTTAATGTATAAAATTGTATGTATTGTAATAATTGTAAATAGTCTAAGTTAGCTTTAAGTTAGGTTAAGTGATTTCCTTGTGTAGTCCCTCCCTATGCAACATTGTCTCCCTCTAGATTTAGTATCATAGACTAAGTAGGCTAAGATCCCCTTTGTACATTTTACAGTCCCTTCTACTACGTAAGCGTAGAATAAGGCGTAGACCTAAGCCCGACTCCAGGCTCCAACCCGTTGGGCCTGGAGTTTCTCTGTATAAGTTCTGTAAATAAAATGGGGGTTGGGGGAAAAAAAAAGAAAAAAAAAAAGAACATCCTCATTCTTAGACTAAGCCCTGAGGAAGCTGGCAGTATGACTAGCGAAACGTTGGCAAAGGAGTTTGTGCCAACCAGAAGACTATAATATTTGTAATTCATAGATTTATTTTTCCATTTTATAATCTATGGTATTATGATTTTATTTAAAAAAGAAACATTTTCTTAAGTGAAGAGTTCTGTATGTTTAGAATATTCCGATCTTTGGGTGCCAGCCGAATCAAACATGGTTTGGAAGGAACGTTTGGGATCCCCAACGAATCGAAACTGTATCTCTGCTAATCAAAACATTAGTGTTATTTCAGTGCTCAAAATCTGGCCTTTCTTTGAGATTTCGTTCCAGAAGATGTATAAAATATAACATTTCAAGCCTTAATAGGAAGACAATCCGAAGGATAATACAAATTGAGAATTTTTATTCTTAGCCTTTCAAATTACTCTACAGCTAAGCATTTCTGAGAAAAACGCCAAGATGGCTGAGATCTTCAGCAATGACGTTATTATACATAAATAACATAAAATTATTCGATAGAATTATGTATTGTTCCACTCCAAATTGTCCTACCATCCTAATCCTGAAGGTCTATCCCAGGCCTCCCAGGCGGCTTAAGAGACAGTGGCCCGTTTTAATCAACTTTAATATATTACCTGTTTCAACAAACTTGACGACTGTACTAGCTCGAACAGCTGCAGAAGAATGAGTTTTGAAAAATGAAATATTCACCGAGACATGTGTGGCATATTGTCAGTTATTTGAGAAGTAAAGTCAAGGATTCGAAACAGTCAACTCGAACAGCTGCAGAAGAATGAGTTTTGAAATATGAAATATTCACCAAGACATGTGTGGCATATTGTCAGTTATTTGACAAGTAAAGTTTAGGATTCGAAACAGTCAACTCGAACAGCTGCAGAAGAATGAGTTTTGAAAAATGAAATATTCACCGAGACATGTGTGGCATATTGTCAGTTATTTGAGAAGTAAAGTCAAGGATTCGAAACAGTCAACTCGAACAGCTGCAGAAGAATGAGTTTTGAAAAATGAAATATTCACCAAGACATGTGTGGCATATTGTCAGTTATTTGAGAAGTAAAGTCAAGGATTCGAAACAGTCAACTCGAACAGCTGCAGAAGAATGAGTTTTGAAATATGAAATATTCACCAAGACATGTGTGGCATATTGTCAGTTATTTGACAAGTAAAGTCTAGGATTCGAAACAGTCAACTCGAACAGCTGCAGAAGAATGAGTTTTGAAAAATGAAATATTCACCGAGACATGTGTGGCATATTGTCAGTTATTTAAGAAGTAAAGTCTAGGATTCGAAACAGTCAACTCGAACAGCTGCAGAAGAATGAGTTTTGAAAAATGAAATATTCACCAAGACATGTGTGGCATATTGTCAGTTATTTGAGAAGTAAAGTCTAGGATTCGAAACAGTCAACTCGAACAGCTGCAGAAGAATGAGTTTTGAAATATGAAATATTCACCAAGACATGTGTGGCATATTGTCAGTTATTTGACAAGTAAAGTCTAGGATTCGAAACAGTCAACTCGAACAGCTGCAGAAGAATGAGTTTTGAAATATGAAATATTCACCAAGACATGTGTGGCATATTGTCAGTTATTTGACAAGTAAAGTCTAGGATTCGAAACAGTCAACTCGAACAGCTGCAGAAGAATGAGTTTTGAAATATGAAATATTTACCAAGACATGTGTGGCATATTGTCAGTTATTTGAGAAGTAAAGTCAAGGATTCGAAACAGTCAACTCGAACAGCTGCAGAAGAATGAGTTTTGAAATATGAAATATTCACCAAGACATGTGTGGCATATTGTCAGTTATTTGACAAGTAAAGTCTAGGATTCGAAACAGTCAACTCGAACAGCTGCAGAAGAATGAGTTTTGAAAAATGAAATATTCACCAAGACATGTGTGGCATATTGTCAGTTATTTGACAAGTAAAGTCTAGGATTCGAAACAGTCAACTCGAACAGCTGCAGAAGAATGAGTTTTGAAAAATGAAATATTCACCAAGACATGTGTGGCATATTGTCAGTTATTTGACAAGTAAAGTCTAGGATTCGAAACAGTCAACTCGAACAGCTGCGGAAGAATGAGTTTTGAAATATGAAATATTCACCAAGACATGTGTGGCATATTGTCAGTTATTTGACAAGTAAAGTCCAAAGCTAAATATGCTATATTTTCCACTGCTGCTTTATCATGTCTGGTTGCCGATAAATGTAAGGTTCCAAGTTCGAGGCGCCCTATGGGAAATTTCTGATTTTCTATCCTTTAAGTTTAGTATTAGATTTTAATATGATGTATTTGATTTCTATATTTATTTTGCTTTTCGATGTGCAGAGGGTAGGTGTAGCATGGCTCGCCGGGTAACAGCTACTTAATAGTAAATTGTGTTTTCTATTTTATAATCTAAGCTACTGTGTTTTGAATTTTCATTTTAATTATTTTTTGTCAGTGATTAGTTCTTAATGATCGAAATATCTCTTCGCTTCTTGAATAGGTAGTGGAAGTGAATGATGATTTGAAGGTAAGAAAAGGCGGCTTTCGCTATTAATCGACACTATTTTTGAGCTAATTAAAACAATAGTGCCATTTTAGTGCACAAAACTTTAATTTTCTTTGAGATTTCTGTCACGCAGATAATCATATTTATTAGTCATGTAATATTTAAATGACTTTATAAATAAAATATGAAGTTTCTGCTATACATAGGAAGAAGTTCTAGACAAAATCATTTTTTTTTTCTTAGCTTTCGAAATCACGCTATAATTAAGGATTTCACAGAAACACACTAAGTGTAGCCTATGTCACGCCTGCAATTGGGACCTCACTGAACAGAGGCAGTGGGGTCCCAATTGCAGGCGCCCATTGATTGATTTGGCAAGTGCAAAACATCCAGCAAACAGGCTGGGAGGTAAATCAAAGGTAGCTGTAACGGCTCTCTAGCGGGTTGTTACAGCTACTGGATACCCTGATGGCACACTTCTAAATTTAAATGAATACAAATTGGAAGAACCGCTGGTATAGAAGAGAAGGACAAACAAAAAAAAAAAAAAAATAAAGAAAAAAAAAAAGAAACACACTAAGATGACTCAGATCATATATTGAAGTTATTATTCACAAATAACTTAAAACTCTCTATCAAATTATGTGTAAATATGATTTGGGGTGAAGTATAAGCATTTAATTGATGGCTAAAATCATTTATTTATAAACAGTACAATAGTCCAAGAAATTTGTAAAACGGTTAATCAAAATCCTAGAAATTTTGTAGATGAGCAGAATATGTATCCATTCTTTTCAAGAACGGTTTTAAGTCCGGAGTCAATGTTAGCTTGAACTTCGTTCTTGACGTTTTCCTCGATTTTGTTAGTAACAAATTGGAGGGCTGTCGCACACCATTCGCATTGATCTGTCTTCTGGATTTCAATCCCTTCCAATGCTGTG
Source organism: Gonocerus acuteangulatus (assembly GCA_946811695.1). Taxonomy (NCBI): domain Eukaryota; kingdom Metazoa; phylum Arthropoda; class Insecta; order Hemiptera; family Coreidae; genus Gonocerus; species Gonocerus acuteangulatus. The sequence continues at coordinate 77,561,921 of OX328127.1, read as the reverse complement.
ACTTCCACTCCTTCCACAACGACTTGGCAGGGGAAGCCGATCTTGACTACGATATGTGCTAAGAAGTTGTTCTTCCTGACTGTAGCAGACAGCTGTCCGTTCATGTTGATTCCCTCGCCGGTGAAGTTATAGGAACCATAGTCGACGCTAAGTTCTCCGAAGGATATCGGAATAGCGAGACGCATGCCAAGTTTAGCTTTTGAGACTTGCACCTTGCCGTCCAACTTCAATGTTGAAAGTTTCGAGAGTATGCCATCTTCGGTCTTCAGAGTTCCGAGGTTCTTGACAGTCAAGTCCATAGGACCTATCTTGACTGACTCGCGATGCAGAGTTAGCGAGAGATAGTTGAAGGTGCTTATCATTGCCTTACATCCAAAGTTGACTGATGATTGCAGAATCTGTTGAAGCGAAATCTTGGCGTAGTCCTGGATGGAGTTGAAGGCTCCGAGTATATCGACTGTGAGATCCTTCCACACACCCATAACTATGGAGGCAGACCAACAGAACGAGTACTGACAGCTTACCGAACATTGCAACAGCTGACTATGACAGTACTCATGGAGGTCCAATCTTCTCCTTATATAGTGCACAGGGAAACACATTAACATTCTACAATATTTGCTCATTATTGGAATAAAAAAATTAATAAAATTATAGATAATGAATGCATTATAATTAGGCACAGTTATTCTTGGAAGGTTACACGTGGCGTCAAGATATAATACCACACATTACGACTGGTTTTTTTCTGCATGTTCCACCCTTTGTATTGGGGGGAAGTATGCCTATGATGTCTTTCTGCTACCACTAGCCTTTCTACAATATTACTAGGGTTGGGTTGGTAGTTTAAAGGTAGAAAACTACTGTGTCATCTTCCCCCTAAGAGTATAATTAAATTGTGGAAGTTTAATGTTAGGATGGAGAGTGTTTTCAGTATTGTGTGTTTGAGATAGAGTTGTGTTACTGAAGTTGTATTTGTGAGAATCCTACTTTGGAAAAAAATTATTATCTTAAAAAAATTCCATAGATATATGAACAAGATTCAAATGTCCGTAAAAAAAAGAAAGAAAAACACACATAAAATATGTATATATTTTGTTTTATTTTTATTATTTCATTTTTTATTTATTTATTTTTTATTGTTTTTTTATTTTGTTATTGTTTTTTATTTATTTTTCATTACTTTGACATGTTAGTCAATTCATACTTCTTTGTTTTTCTTCTTTTTTTTTTCTTCTTGTGTTTAATATTTTTTTTTGTATATATATTTTTCTTTATTTATTTTATACAATTATTATTATTACTCCATGTTTGTGAATTCCTAGTAATAATAAATTTGTTATAAAGGACCCCGCCCTTTCCTAATGGAAAATGGCTTTCGGTCAAATTGAACGAAACTATGCTCGTTGCATAGAGAAAGTCTTTCTGAACAAAAGTCTCCATGGCCACAAAACCAAAAAGTTAAAACTTTTGGTACTTTTGGGTATCCGAAGTTTTCCATTTTTAATTTTTGCAAAATCTCGAGATCTCTGGCCCAAGCCTTTTGGCCAGTAAAAAAAAATACGTATCAATTCTTTTTCGAAGACCTTTCGAACGACACCACATTTGACACTCCTACCCCCCCCCCCCCCCCCCACACACACACACATACGGGGGTGGGGGGGGGGGAGCGTTTGTTGCAATAATCGTCTATCCATTATCATTTGAAGATCTTTTCGAAGGCAATACACTGAAACCTTGCCTCACACCCTTACCCCACCCTCACCCCAACCCTAACCCTGACTCATCTCCACAGACTCCTTAAGTGCACTCCACAGTCTGCAGGACATTTACTCAAATAATTTACTAGTGCAAAAAATACAAACTTACCTTCATACACATGAAATGCAAGGAAACACAATAATGTTCATATGGACACCCAGCCATATAGGTATAGAGGGGAATGAGATGGTGGATATGGCTGCAAAAGAGGCACACAACCTAAGTGAAATCAGGCCAACCTTATTGACGGGAAATGAGCTTTTCCTACCACTAAAAAGAAGAATAAAAGTAAACTGGGAAAATATGTGGAATGAAGTAGAAGTTAATAAACTAAAATACATAAAAACCTCAGTAGACACCTGGCACTCCTCGTCGAGGGAAAATAGAAGAGAGGAGGTAGTCATAACAAGAATGAGGATCGGACACACAAAAATCTCACATGGATATTTAATGGGAAGAGAGCAACCTCAAAAATGCCCAAGATGTAATGAACCCTTTACAATAAAGCATTTAATATCCGAATGCCACCAATTCAGAGTAGAATTAAACGAATTGAATATCCCTCCAGACATAAGAGAGGCATTAGCAGACAATGCAAATATGCTGGATAAAATAATAAGTTTTCTAAAAAAACTTGAATTATACAACGAAAAAAAAATGTATATATATACAAAAAGTAAATAAATAAATAAAAAAAGAATAAGGAATAATTAAAAAAAAAAAAAAAAAAAATTATTACTTATATTTAAAAAGTATTTATGCGTGTATATGTATATATGTGTGTGTATATGTATATATATATATATATATATATATATATATATATATATGTATATATATATATGTATATATGTGTGGATGTGTATATGTGTGCATGTGTGTATATATATATATAAATGTGTGAATATCTAAAGAAATACGATTCATTCAAATAGAAGTTTCTATACTAGTAAAAAAAAAAAAAAAAAAAAATAAAAAAAAATAAATAAATAAATAAAAAATAAAAATAAAAAATAAAGCAAGAAAATAAATAATAATAACTGTAAACCATAAGTATATGTTTTCCGGAGAGAGACGGACCGAGACAGACACTGTCTGTGTCCCTGTGTTGGTAGTGGGCTGGTGCTCGAGGAGTCTTGAAGGAAGGTCTCTTCGGACGAGCATTAGTGCTCCGCCAGATGTTCCAGACGGGCCGTCACATCTGTACGATGTATATCCCCGTAAGTACAGCCGATCGGTTGGGCACAACTGGGAATCTGTAAGGGCTACAACAGCAGGGGAGTAGGTCTGGAGGAGGTGTTCTAATTCAGCCAACTTAGGTCGAAAGCTTCGGATGTTGAGATTGATGATGATATGTCCAATCATTTTGACGGCATCCATGTCTACCAGCCTGTCGACCTTCGCCATGAGTTTCGTCACTGTGTCCACCAGACCCATTATGAGGGTGAACATTGCGTCCTTGTTCATGTTCATCCCCTGCGGTTGTGTAGGTGGTGAGAATTCGGGCAGCCGTGTCTGGTCGGGGGTCACTTGTGGTGCAGCTCCGGTGCTTGGGTGAGCTTGTGAGCCTCCGGCGACCTGGGAGTAGTACAATCCGTGGTTCACCCTGGTGACAGGAGGTCTTCTAAGTGGTTCAGGCTGGCGCGCTGCTTTGGCGTTCTTTATTGGGGTAGCCTTCTGCGTCCGCTTCTGTCGGAGCTGCTCGGCGTACTCGGTCCGTTTCGGGCAGAGGCGGTAGCAGGTGGGATGTTCCCCTAGGCAGTGGGCACACTTGGGGCGTGTGGTCTTCTGGCACTCGTGGGTCCAGTGGCCGGCCCCGTACCATCCGCATTTCCCTGTATGGCCACAGTATTCAGCAGTGTGACCGAAGGCAAGGCATTGATAGCATTGGACAGGGCCGCCTGCTGTCCTGAACTCGGTCGACGTGTGAAGTACTCCACGGGTCGGTGTTAGGTCCAGTGCTCTTCACAATCTACACTGCCCACATCGTGAGGATGAAGTTCCCGAAAGTTTCCATCCGTGACGATATTGGCGTCTCTTCCTCCAGCTTCAACGCCCGCGTCGCACTTGGACGAGCCCAGGCAGCCTGCGAGACTATCGTCGACGAACTCAGCGACGCAGGAATAGACGTCAACCCGATTAAGACAGATGCCGTTGTGTGTTCCTTCCAGGGAAACAAGGGAGGCAGACCCCAAGGATCTCTAAACTCGCACTTCAAGGTCCGAGGTCAGCGGATCAATCTGCCCAAGAAGATTAACAACCTGGGAGTGCACATACACCGGCATCTTTCTGTGACACCACACGTCAACAGCCGCCTGAAGGAAGCCCGCCAGAAGACGTTCCGCCTGAATCACCTCTTGCGATCGGCCCAGCTATCGCTTCGGCTGAAGCTGCAGATTTACAAGGCGATTATCAGGCCAACGCTTCTGCATGGAGCGCCAGCCCTGCATTACATCTACCCGAGTACGCTGATGCGGCTACAGAAGTTCCAAAGCAGGGTCCTCCTCCGCGCAGTAGAGCACAGAGGTCGATGAGCTGATGCTGCTAGCAGTTCATACGGAGGCACCATATTAAATTTTATGACAGCCTCAAGTACTGCGCCAACCCCCTCTTCAGGGACGTGACACCCCCTCTACTACCAAAGAGATGGCTGGGCAGCCCCAGGCGGATCCTGGACTTAGTAGAAGAGGAAGTTTAATGTATAAAATTGTATGTATTGTAATAATTGTAAATAGTCTAAGTTAGCTTTAAGTTAGGTTAAGTGATTTCCTTGTGTAGTCCCTCCCTATGCAACATTGTCTCCCTCTAGATTTAGTATCATAGACTAAGTAGGCTAAGATCCCCTTTGTACATTTTACAGTCCCTTCTACTACGTAAGCGTAGAATAAGGCGTAGACCTAAGCCCGACTCCAGGCTCCAACCCGTTGGGCCTGGAGTTTCTCTGTATAAGTTCTGTAAATAAAATGGGGGTTGGGGGAAAAAAAAAGAAAAAAAAAAAAGAACATCCTCATTCTTAGACTAAGCCCTGAGGAAGCTGGCAGTATGACTAGCGAAACGTTGGCAAAGGAGTTTGTGCCAACCAGAAGACTATAATATTTGTAATTCATAGATTTATTTTTCCATTTTATAATCTATGGTATTATGATTTTATTTAAAAAAGAAACATTTTCTTAAGTGAAGAGTTCTGTATGTTTAGAATATTCCGATCTTTGGGTGCCAGCCGAATCAAACATGGTTTGGAAGGAACGTTTGGGATCCCCAACGAATCGAAACTGTATCTCTGCTAATCAAAACATTAGTGTTATTTCAGTGCTCAAAATCTGGCCTTTCTTTGAGATTTCGTTCCAGAAGATGTATAAAATATAACATTTCAAGCCTTAATAGGAAGACAATCCGAAGGATAATACAAATTGAGAATTTTTATTCTTAGCCTTTCAAATTACTCTACAGCTAAGCATTTCTGAGAAAAACGCCAAGATGGCTGAGATCTTCAGCAATGACGTTATTATACATAAATAACATAAAATTATTCGATAGAATTATGTATTGTTCCACTCCAAATTGTCCTACCATCCTAATCCTGAAGGTCTATCCCAGGCCTCCCAGGCGGCTTAAGAGACAGTGGCCCGTTTTAATGAACTTTAATATATTACCTGTTTCAACAAACTTGACGACTGTACTAGCTCGAACAGCTGCAGAAGAATGAGTTTTGAAAAATGAAATATTCACCGAGACATGTGTGGCATATTGTCAGTTATTTGAGAAGTAAAGTCAAGGATTCGAAACAGTCAACTCGAACAGCTGCAGAAGAATGAGTTTTGAAATATGAAATATTCACCAAGACATGTGTGGCATATTGTCAGTTATTTGACAAGTAAAGTTTAGGATTCGAAACAGTCAACTCGAACAGCTGCAGAAGAATGAGTTTTGAAAAATGAAATATTCACCGAGACATGTGTGGCATATTGTCAGTTATTTGAGAAGTAAAGTCAAGGATTCGAAACAGTCAACTCGAACAGCTGCAGAAGAATGAGTTTTGAAAAATGAAATATTCACCAAGACATGTGTGGCATATTGTCAGTTATTTGAGAAGTAAAGTCAAGGATTCGAAACAGTCAACTCGAACAGCTGCAGAAGAATGAGTTTTGAAATATGAAATATTCACCAAGACATGTGTGGCATATTGTCAGTTATTTGACAAGTAAAGTCTAGGATTCGAAACAGTCAACTCGAACAGCTGCAGAAGAATGAGTTTTGAAAAATGAAATATTCACCGAGACATGTGTGGCATATTGTCAGTTATTTAAGAAGTAAAGTCTAGGATTCGAAACAGTCAACTCGAACAGCTGCAGAAGAATGAGTTTTGAAAAATGAAATATTCACCAAGACATGTGTGGCATATTGTCAGTTATTTGAGAAGTAAAGTCTAGGATTCGAAACAGTCAACTCGAACAGCTGCAGAAGAATGAGTTTTGAAATATGAAATATTCACCAAGACATGTGTGGCATATTGTCAGTTATTTGACAAGTAAAGTCTAGGATTCGAAACAGTCAACTCGAACAGCTGCAGAAGAATGAGTTTTGAAATATGAAATATTCACCAAGACATGTGTGGCATATTGTCAGTTATTTGACAAGTAAAGTCTAGGATTCGAAACAGTCAACTCGAACAGCTGCAGAAGAATGAGTTTTGAAATATGAAATATTCACCAAGACATGTGTGGCATATTGTCAGTTATTTGAGAAGTAAAGTCAAGGATTCGAAACAGTCAACTCGAACAGCTGCAGAAGAATGAGTTTTGAAATATGAAATATTCACCAAGACATGTGTGGCATATTGTCAGTTATTTGACAAGTAAAGTCTAGGATTCGAAACAGTCAACTCGAACAGCTGCAGAAGAATGAGTTTTGAAAAATGAAATATTCACCAAGACATGTGTGGCATATTGTCAGTTATTTGACAAGTAAAGTCTAGGATTCGAAACAGTCAACTCGAACAGCTGCAGAAGAATGAGTTTTGAAAAATGAAATATTCACCAAGACATGTGTGGCATATTGTCAGTTATTTGACAAGTAAAGTCTAGGATTCGAAACAGTCAACTCGAACAGCTGCGGAAGAATGAGTTTTGAAATATGAAATATTCACCAAGACATGTGTGGCATATTGTCAGTTATTTGACAAGTAAAGTCCAAAGCTAAATATGCTATATTTTCCACTGCTGCTTTATCATGTCTGGTTGCCGATAAATGTAAGGTTCCAAGTTCGAGGCGCCCTATGGGAAATTTCTGATTTTCTATCCTTTAAGTTTAGTATTAGATTTTAATATGATGTATTTGATTTCTATATTTATTTTGCTTTTCGATGTGCAGAGGGTAGGTGTAGCATGGCTCGCCGGGTAACAGCTACTTAATAGTAAATTGTGTTTTCTATTTTATAATCTAAGCTACTGTGTTTTGAATTTTCATTTTAATTATTTTTTGTCAGTGATTAGTTCTTAATGATCGAAATATCTCTTCGCTTCTTGAATAGGTAGTGGAAGTGAATGATGATTTGAAGGTAAGAAAAGGCGGCTTTCGCTATTAATCGACACTATTTTTGAGCTAATTAAAACAATAGTGCCATTTTAGTGCACAAAACTTTAATTTTCTTTGAGATTTCTGTCACGCAGATAATCATATTTATTAGTCATGTAATATTTAAATGACTTTATAAATAAAATATGAAGTTTCTGCTATACATAGGAAGAAGTTCTAGACAAAATCATTTTTTTTTTCTTAGCTTTCGAAATCACGCTATAATTAAGGATTTCACAGAAACACACTAAGTGTAGCCTATGTCACGCCTGCAATTGGGACCTCACTGAACAGAGGCAGTGGGGTCCCAATTGCAGGCGCCCATTGATTGATTTGGCAAGTGCAAAACATCCAGCAAACAGGCTGGGAGGTAAATCAAAGGTAGCTGTAACGGCTCTCTAGCGGGTTGTTACAGCTACTGGATACCCTGATGGCACACTTCTAAATTTAAATGAATACAAATTGGAAGAACCGCTGGTATAGAAGAGAAGGACAAACAAAAAAAAAAAAAAAAATAAAGAAAAAAAAAAAGAAACACACTAAGATGACTCAGATCATATATTGAAGTTATTATTCACAAATAACTTAAAACTCTCTATCAAATTATGTGTAAATATGATTTGGGGTGAAGTATAAGCATTTAATTGATGGCTAAAATCATTTATTTATAAACAGTACAATAGTCCAAGAAATTTGTAACACGGTTAATCAAAATCCTAGAAATTTTGTAGATGAGCAGAATATGTATCCATTCTTTTCAAGAACGGTTTTAAGTCCGGAGTCAATGTTAGCTTGAACTTCGTTCTTGACGTTTTCCTCGATTTTGTTAGTAACAAATTGGAGGGCTGTCGCACACCATTCGCATTGATCTGTCTTCTGGATTTCAATCCCTTCCAATGCTGTGACTTCCACTCCTTCCACAACGACTTGGCAGGGGAAGCCGATCTTGACTACGATATGTGCTAAGAAGTTGTTCTTCCTGACTGTAGCAGACAGCTGTCCGTTCATGTTGATTCCCTCGCCGGTGAAGTTATAGGAACCATAGTCGACGCTAAGTTCTCCGAAGGATATCGGAATAGCGAGACGCATGCCAAGTTTAGCTTTTGAGACTTGCACCTTGCCGTCCAACTTCAATGTTGAAAGTTTCGAGAGTATGCCATCTTCGGTCTTCAGAGTTCCGAGGTTCTTGACAGTCAAGTCCATAGGACCTATCTTGACTGACTCGCGATGCAGAGTTAGCGAGAGATAGTTGAAGGTGCTTATCATTGCCTTACATCCAAAGTTGACTGATGATTGCAGAATCTGTTGAAGCGAAATCTTGGCGTAGTCCTGGATGGAGTTGAAGGCTCCGAGTATATCGACTGTGAGATCCTTCCACACACCCATAACTATGGAGGCAGACCAACAGAACGAGTACTGACAGCTTACCGAACATTGCAACAGCTGACTATGACAGTACTCATGGAGGTCCAATCTTCTCCTTATATAGTGCACAGGGAAACACATTAACATTCTACAATATTTGCTCATTATTGGAATAAAAAAATTAATAAAATTATAGATAATGAATGCATTATAATTAGGCACAGTTATTCTTGGAAGGTTACACGTGGCGTCAAGATATAATACCACACATTACGACTGGTTTTTTTCTGCATGTTCCACCCTTTGTATTGGGGGGAAGTATGCCTATGATGTCTTTCTGCTACCACTAGCCTTTCTACAATATTACTAGGGTTGGGTTGGTAGTTTAAAGGTAGAAAACTACTGTGTCATCTTCCCCCTAAGAGTATAATTAAATTGTGGAAGTTTAATGTTAGGATGGAGAGTGTTTTCAGTATTGTGTGTTTGAGATAGAGTTGTGTTACTGAAGTTGTATTTGTGAGAATCCTACTTTGGAAAAAAATTATTATCTTAAAAAAATTCCATAGATATATGAACAAGATTCAAATGTCCGTAAAAAAAAGAAAGAAAAACACACATAAAATATGTATATATTTTGTTTTATTTTTATTATTTCATTTTTTATTTATTTATTTTTTATTGTTTTTTTATTTTGTTATTGTTTTTTATTTATTTTTCATTACTTTGACATGTTAGTCAATTCATACTTCTTTGTTTTTCTTCTTTTTTTTTTCTTCTTGTGTTTAATATTTTTTTTTGTATATATATTTTTCTTTATTTATTTTATACAATTATTATTATTACTCCATGTTTGTGAATTCCTAGTAATAATAAATTTGTTATAAAGGACCCCGCCCTTTCCTAATGGAAAATGGCTTTCGGTCAAATTGAACGAAACTATGCTCGTTGCATAGAGAAAGTCTTTCTGAACAAAAGTCTCCATGGCCACAAAACCAAAAAGTTAAAACTTTTGGTACTTTTGGGTATCCGAAGTTTTCCATTTTTAATTTTTGCAAAATCTCGAGATCTCTGGCCCAAGCCTTTTGGCCAGTAAAAAAAAATACGTATCAATTCTTTTTCGAAGACCTTTCGAACGACACCACATTTGACACTCCTACCCCCCCCCCCCCCCCACACACACACATACGGGGGTGGGGGGGGGAGCGTTTGTTGCAATAATCGTCTATCCATTATCATTTGAAGATCTTTTCGAAGGCAATACACTGAAACCTTGCCTCACACCCTTACCCCACCCTCACCCCAACCCTAACCCTGACTCATCTCCACAGACTCCTTAAGTGCACTCCACAGTCTGCAGGACATTTACTCAAATAATTTACTAGTGCAAAAAATACAAACTTACCTTCATACACATGAAATGCAAGGAAACACAATAATGTTCATATGGACACCCAGCCATATAGGTATAGAGGGGAATGAGATGGTGGATATGGCTGCAAAAGAGGCACACAACCTAAGTGAAATCAGGCCAACCTTATTGACGGGAAATGAGCTTTTCCTACCACTAAAAAGAAGAATAAAAGTAAACTGGGAAAATATGTGGAATGAAGTAGAAGTTAATAAACTAAAATACATAAAAACCTCAGTAGACACCTGGCACTCCTCGTCGAGGGAAAATAGAAGAGAGGAGGTAGTCATAACAAGAATGAGGATCGGACACACAAAAATCTCACATGGATATTTAATGGGAAGAGAGCAACCTCAAAAATGCCCAAGATGTAATGAACCCTTTACAATAAAGCATTTAATATCCGAATGCCACCAATTCAGAGTAGAATTAAACGAATTGAATATCCCTCCAGACATAAGAGAGGCATTAGCAGACAATGCAAATATGCTGGATAAAATAATAAGTTTTCTAAAAAAACTTGAATTATACAACGAAAAAAAAATGTATATATATACAAAAAGTAAATAAATAAATAAAAAAAGAATAAGGAATAATTAAAAAAAAAAAAAAAAAAAATTATTACTTATATTTAAAAAGTATTTATGCGTGTATATGTATATATGTGTGTGTATATGTATATATATATATATATATATATATATATATATATATATATGTATATATATATATGTATATATGTGTGGATGTGTATATGTGTGCATGTGTGTATATATATATATAAATGTGTGAATATCTAAAGAAATACGATTCATTCAAATAGAAGTTTCTATACTAGTAAAAAAAAAAAAAAAATAAATAAAAAAAAATAAATAAATAAATAAAAAATAAAAATAAAAAATAAAGCAAGAAAATAAATAATAATAACTGTAAACCATAAGTATATGTTTTCCGAGAAAATAAAAACGTGAGTGTGACATAAATGAGATCGGCCAATGATGCTCTGAAAGCTGTTTGCCCTAAAGCCCAATCCATCCATCCATCCAACCCTAACCCCACCTCTAGCTCGTATGTTTCAAAAAAAGGCCATTTTTCGCTAAAAAAGTGTTCTGTTAGCAGGCTTTAACATTAGTAGCCCTGAAAAGGGCCGCTTTTTGTCTCTAAGACTACTGTCAACTGTTTTGACTTTTCGTTTGCTATCGATCAGCTGCATCTAACGTTTGATTCAGCAAGAAAGAAGTCGGATATTTGGTGTTATGATGATGACGAGCATATCCCAAGGGGTTAGGGGTGGGGTAAGGGTGTGAGGCAAGGCTTCAGTGTATTGCAGTCAAAAAGATCTTCAAATGATAATGGATAGACGATTATTGCAAAAAAAAAAACTTCCCCCCGCCCCCGTGGGGGGGGGGGGGGGTAGGAGTGTCATATGTGGTGTCGTTCGAAAGGTCTTTAAAAAATAATTGATACGTATTTTTTTGCTGGCCAAATGGCTTGGGAAACCTTTCAAGCAGAGATCTCGAGATTTTGCAAAAATTAAAAATGGAAAACTTCGGATACCCAAAAGTACCAAAAGTTTTAACTTTCGGGTTTTGTGCCCATGGAGACTTTTGTTCAGAAAGACTTTCTCTATCCAATGAGCATAGTTTCGTTCAATTTGACCGAAAGCCATTTTCCATTAGGAAAGGGCGGGGTACTTTATAATATAAATTAATTATTACTATGAATTCACAAACATGGAATCGGAAACATCTGCCAAAATACATGGAGTCACACAATTATCTAAAAACTGATGAGGATGGCTGGCCTTCTAGTAGTCAAATATCGAAAAGAGAAGAAGTGGGGATTAAGAGACTTAGAATAGGTCATTCAATACTTTTTTACTCCCATTTATTGGAGGATGGATTTGGTGTTTATGGGCAGAAAACGTCTAGGTGTTCACCGCCCTGAAGTGTAATGTTAGGGAGGGTTTACACAAGAAAAGTTATTGCAGGATATTTATATCAGAGAGAAATTCTGACTAATGTAAACCATGAGCAATTTATGTCAGACATACAATTTACATGGTTTCCATTAGTCGCAATTTCTCTCTGATATAAATATCCTGCAATAACTCTCCTAGTGTAAACCCACCCTTAGAGAGTCGTGTATATGTCGTGAAAGGGTTTGTAATTTTGTGTTTAGGACAGTGCTGCGCTTCAAATTCAGCATTTATGACAATGAACTGTTATTTAGATAATTGGTACTCTATTTTTTTTGCTGCAAATGTGATTGCTTACTACTGACACTTATAATTTAATGGAGGGATGAGAAGAAGCCATATGCTGAGTTGGTATAAATTTAGGATATATGTTACCAAATTAATACCCTATAATATATTGGCTCATCCTACGGTTTTCGCTTCTCAATTTCTCCTTCTACTTTTATTCACAGTATTATTCGATAGATAGTTTAGATTCGATTTGATGCATATCTAGGCTTAAAATGCAAGATTCGATTCTTACTCACCCTCAAAAATATGTGATCAACATGCTCAAGTAGTGTATGATTTGCCAAACACAAAAATGTATACTATTACACATTTTGTGGCCACTTGAGGCAGAGCACAATAATCTGACTCTTCCAGCTACAGACCGATTTCACTGGCCAGTTCTATTTGAAAAATGTTCAACAAAAGACTACTATGGTATTTTGAATCCTCAGGCATGGGCGTATATAGGGGGGGGCTAAGGGGCTGCCCCCCTGTACTCACCCACATTTGGATTTAATCGGGATGATGTGTAATAAACATCTCAATAATAAATTAAATACGATCAGTTAGTTCAGATTTTTTTTTGGATAAGAAATGGCAATTCTTTTAGTGATATATCTTAACTAGAGAGGTACCTCAAGGAGGCTTAGTAAGTACAACTCTATTTATCATTGGAATTACTAAATTTTCGAATACATACCTCCTAACACTGAATTTAGCCTGTATGCTGACGATCTCTTAAAATTTTACACACCAAAGATTCACTGAACAAGCCCAAATCCGAATAAAGAATACAATGGTATGAAATTCTCGACAACCAAAACAAAATTTATATTAGTCACCAAGAAAAGACGGAACATAGAATACCAACTTACTATGTACGACATATAAATGTATGAAACAACAGCAACAAATTTCTTTGGAATTCATTTTGACAAATACCTCACATGGATTTTTCATTTAAAAGTTAAATGTATAAAATCTCTACATTTTCTGAGAATTCTAGGGAACACAAAATGGGGTGCTGATAGAAGAGTATTGCTATACTTCTATCCACATTACACCAGGTCTCTTCTGGATTATGGATGTGCAGCAAACGCATCTGCCAAACCCACTGCACTCAAAATACTGAACACTACGTAAACCACAGGACTACCACTAGCACTCAGTGCTTTCAGAAAAGATCAATATGCAACCTGAACATAGAGACAGTGGAACCTCCGCTAGAGAAAATACTGAATTACAAAGTATTATTAGAAAATTAAGTCTCTCCCTCAGTCATCCTGCGCAAGGGATTTCATAAAAAACTGTCATATTGAACCAAAACCAAAGAAATAACTTATTTATAAGCAAAAACTTCCAGCGCTGTACAACATACAGTAGAACCTGTCTTATCCGACCTTCCGATAACCGACACCTCCCGATATCCGACCTTAGTGTCCGACCGTCTGTGATTCACACGCGCCCCGTTGGCGAGCCTGTTCAGACTTGAAAGAGTGAGTCATCTACACTATGCTTTGTTTTCCTGTCAAAAACTGTCAGTTCTGACGTGATTGTTGATGTGGAATGTGCAGTAATCTTGTACTGTTCTATATTTTTTAACGAAGAGTGACTTGTTGAAGCTGATGTTTCAGAGGTTATTAATGAATATCTAACAATGAACAAATCATTGCTGTAATGGAGAACAAAACCCTGGGCGAAGAAATCTCTCGGATGAAGACGAAACCACCATTGACGACGTAGTGAGTCATTAGGACGCCTTCGACGTAGCGCTGAAATACATCGAACATCCGAATGCAACCCCAATGGATGTTGTTTTTTTTTTTTTTTTTTTTTTTTTTTTTTTTTTTTTTTTTTTTTTTTATTTATTTGAAATCTGTACAAAATATAAAATGTACAATGATGATCAAGTGTGTTGATACAGATATTGATATGTACTTTATATGATCAAAACGGAAAAAAATAAGTACAAAATTTGGAAGATGCCAACCATTGTTAGCACTTCCTAGTTATTTACAATGGATGTATAGTGGGCAAAAAAGTGGAGGGACACTTCCGCAAAGTCGGCATTAACAAAATTAAAACAAAAATCTGAATTCTTTAAATAAAGTATGCTTAAATTTTGTTCGTTTTTTCAAAGGAGTAAATGTTTTAAATGTTTATAGGAATAGTTGTACAATTACAATAAAGTTTTATTAGTTTGTGCTGTACAATGTAGCTGATTTTATAACTTTGAAAGACTTTTTTTTATGCTCCTCCCGATATACGACCTTTTGACCGTTCCGACCATGGTCCGATCCCGTCAAGGTCGGATATGAGAGGTTCTACTGTACTAGAAGCTGAACTCCATGAAATATTTCTTGCACTCACTAACACTCCTGCCATTTTTTAAAGCTTACTTCATAAGCACACCCTACAATTTGAGCAGGTCGGCTAGCGTACGTGCAGAGATAATAACAGGAAGATAACATTGTGCAGATATTTCAATAAATATATTATTGTAATTTAAACGTCACTTTATTAATGATAGAGATTTTTGCGAAAGGTTAACCTAAGGTTAGCACCCTTTTATAGAGAGGATAGACGTGATAGCCTTCATTTTAGCGTAGTTCCTCTCCCCCTCTGTTGGGAGGAAACCCGTTTATGAGGTAAACCTCATGAGGCAATCCGACCAGAATATTTCACGTTTCAGAATTCATACATCATGAAAATTACGGTGGTTACATATACATATAAATGAATGATTTCATAAACATCGGACTAGTTTGAGCATGTGAGAAAGTGAACTGACAAATATTTCTAAAAGTGAAATTTTATGAAAATCTTTATTGTTTGCACTTAAGGCCGATTCACGCTAATCCGTGTCGGGTCCGTGCTGGGCCACGGCCGGGGCACGGTGAAAGAATCACACAGCATTTACAATGGACTCATTCACGCTACACCAGGCCGAGTCCGTGTTTTTTGCGTGTGTAATAGCTTCGCCGTGTACTGGCCGGGCCCCGGCCCCGGTCCGGCCCGGACCCGACACGGTCTAGCGTGAATCGGCCTTTACTCGTTTCATAGGCTATCTAACGTAGTGGAACGCATGAAACTATTTTCATGGTGATATCTGAACCCGATTCTGAGAAAAGTGTATAAAAATAGACTTTAAAACTAATTTTTGGTTTGGGTACTTAAAACAGTTTGATTCGATTGAAATATGTTCTACATGTTCAAATTCATTTAAATTAATATACGAGATTTTAATTTTGGTTGCATTTGGAGTGAAAAAAGTATTTAAAAAATAAATTTTATCATAAAAAAAATATCTGTCAACAAAGGTCCCAGAGAAGCAGATACTGTAGAGGTTCTGATTCTTGACCATGCAGCACACCAGGGAGGTTGTGTGGTCAGTTGATGCTCCGCCGCCTGATTTTCAATAAATTATTTAAAGGCAGAACAAAGACACTAGAAGTTTATGTGCATTTTAGTAAACTAAGACAGAAAATGAGAAACGTATTGTGACACGGTCTGTTATAACTTCCCATGGAAAACGTTGAGATGCTGTGGGGAGCCATTTTAGCTTGGGATACTGTAAGTGTCCTCTTGTGGCGCCTTAGATCTTCTTAAGATTTTATTTTATATTTTTCATAAAGTTCGAAACCTACCAATAACTGATTCTATTGCTTTATGACGGCACTAGGGATTTGAACGGAACCGCGCTAAGGTGACTTCATGCAAGTTGGATTTTCTATATCCAAGAACGTCTTGAGAGGAAGTGGCTTAGCCTTGGTTAAAGGAAGGAATTACAGATCCTTGACTTACAACATAGCTTAAAATTAAAACGATATATTTTGTAGAGACCGTGTTACGAATGCTTGGGTAATTTGAAACGACTAACTGAACTTGTATAGAAAACGCTTTGGGGCCACGCACCTACTTCGATTACTATCCCAATATATACCGAAGCACTGACTGTCTTACCGTTCTACAATTAAATTTATAGAATTATTGTCTCAATCTAACTGAATAAATCCATTTTTAAACAAAAAGTAATAAAAATCCGACTCGCAAAAGCTTTGTAATCTTAGTGCGTTACCGATCTTATATCCATTGAACATTAAAAAAGTCGTTGTTGGAGAATGCTGGATGGTGGAAAATTGATGTTCCAAGGATGAAAAAATGGTCGAAAATTCCCACAAGTGTTTTATTGGCAAAACGTTTTCAGGGACTAAGCCCCATTTTCAATGCCCATGCATTGGCTCTTATTCAGCCGAGCCTTGCTCCTAGATCCAAGCAAGGAGTCTAGGAGCAAGGCTCGGCTGAATAAGAGCCAATGCATGGGCATTGAAAATGGGGCTTAGTCCCTGAAAACGTTTTGCCAATAAAACACTTGTGGGAATTTTCGACCATTTTTTCATCCTTGGATTAAAAAAGTCCGTCTCGCAGGACTGCATCATCTTAGCGCGGTTCCGTTCATATCCCTAGTCTAATTTGGAAAGATTAAAATAAAAGCAGTTATTATTTTGGTTCCACCAGTCTTTTTTTTAAAATTAATTATTATAATGGCGTGTCAACCCTTAAGGTCACTAACGCCATTCATGTGAGTAGTAAAGTCTTGAAAGGTCATGATTTACAATCTTACCTGGAAGGGTCCGCTACACTAGAAACAGACCCGCTATTGACAAGGTCTTGGAATCTTGGAAATCTATATTTCTAACAATAAATTGTTTTTGTTATTTTACTTAACAAGTTTTATTGTCAAATACATTATCCAACTATAAGCAATTAAAAAATAACAAGAAATAAAACAGACAAAAAGAACCATTGGAATAAACGAAATCAATTAATTTAAAGCTTTAAGCACTTATTTCTCCCATTGACATCGCCTAATTAAAACTTTTGTCAGAACCTTTTTTGTAGAGCATTTAGTAAGCTTTCGAATGGTAACCTTCCGCTTCCCAAGATTGTTAATCGTTTTAAGGATATTAACGAAAGTATACAAAGTTACTAAAACTTTTTATGTCTGTTAATAAAATATTTTATTCTAACTCTTCCTTAACTCCAAACGTAACCAAAATTTCAACATATTAGTTTTGATGAAAGTAGAACATGCAGAAAATTTTTCAACTGAATCCCATGATTCTAAGTACCCAAACCAAAAACGGTATTCAAAAAATATTTTTCCAATTTTCTCGAAAACGGTTAAAGCTATCGCCTTGAAAATGGTTTCATTCGTTTTCCTAGCCCAGGAGTCATATAAAACGAGTACTTAGAAGCTTATGAACTCAAAAACGTAAGCGTTACGATTTTTTTTGCGCGAATTTCGCCCCAAACGCCATCTTCCAGTAGGCGGATTTTGCTGGTTAACGATTGACCTTTCAAATTGGACAAGGGATTTTTGTACCAAATTTCATTAAAATCGGACCATTCGTCTTCTATCTAGAGAGCGAACAGACAAATATATATATACAAATTTGAACAACCGTTATTTTCGGTCTCTAGGGGTTCTGAAACGCGAAATTTTCTAGTCGGCACTTCCGGATTGTTTCATTGTATCAACCCTATAAGCGGGGTTCCTCCCTATGGGGGAGGGAGGAACCGCGCTAAAAGGAGTAGAAACAGTTCTGATTTGTTGACCGTTGATGACGGGAAGGTAGGAATTGTCAGAGTTCGGTCGTTATTTCTTAATAAAACTACATTTTAGGGCGGTTCCTTCCTCCCCCATAGGGAGGAACCCCGCTTATAAGGTTGATACAATGAAACAATCCGGAAGTGCCGACAAGAAAATTTCGCGTTTCAGAACCCCTAGAGACCGAAAATAACGGTGGTTCAAATTTGTATATATATATATATATATATATATATATGTATATATATATATATATATATATATATATATATATATATATATATATATATATATATATATATACGGACTGATGGTCCGATTTTGATGAAATTTTGTACAAAAATCTGTCGTCCAATTTGAAAGGTCAAGTTCGTTAACCACCAAAATCCGCCCACTGGAAGATGGCGTTTGGGGGGAAATTCGCGCAAAAAAAATCGTAACGCTTACGTTTTTGAGTTCATAAGCTTGTAAGTACTCGTTTTATAGGCTTCTTGGGCTAGGAAAACGAATGAAACCATTTTCAAGGTGATAGCTTTAACCGTTTTCGAGAAAACTGAAAAAATAATTTTTGAATGCCGTTTTTGGTTTGGGTAACACTTACTGCATCTTCTACTTTCATTAAAACTAATATGTTGAAATTTTGGTTGCGTTTGAAGTTAAGGAAGGGTTAGATTAAAATATTTTATTAACAGACATAAAAACGTTTTGGTAACTTTGTATACTTTCCTTAATATCTCGAAAAAGGTTAAGAATCTTGGGAAACGAAGAATACCATTGGAAAGATTACTAAATGCTCTACAAAAAAGGTTCTAATGAAAGTTTTGATTAGTCGATGTCAATCGGAGAAATAAGTGCTTAAAACTTTAAAGTAATTGATTTCGCTTATTCGAACTGTTCTTTTTGTCTTTGATTTTGATACTTAAAATTATGGGATTCAGTTGAAACATTTTGCATGTTTGAATTTCATCAACACTAATATGTTAAAATTTCGGTTACGTTTGGAGCTAAGGAAGGATTAGAATAAAATATTTTATTAACAGACATGAAATGTTTTGGGAACTTCGTATACATTCCCTGATATCTCGAAGACGGTTAGGAATATTGGTAAACGGAGGGCTACCATGCGAAAGCTTACTAAATGTTCTACAAAAAAGATTCTGAAACAATTTTCGATTAGGCTATGTCAATCGGAGAAATATGTGCTTAAACTTTGAAGTAATTGATTTCGTTTATTCGAACGGTTCTTCTTGTTTGTTTTTATTCCTTCTTGTTTTTTCATTGTTTATAGTAGGATAATGTATTTGACAATAAAACAGATTAATTAAAATAAGAAAAGCAATTCATTGTTAAAAATATATCAGGCTGTACCGTATGAAATGTCAGTTTTGGATTTGTCGATTTCCTTCAAATGTCTTGAAACTGTCGAGGCTCCTATTCCAAGTTCTTTGGCATATTCCCTAGTGTTTTTAATTGCTTATAGTAGTCAAATGTATTTGTCAATAAAACAGGATACGTATAATTAGAATCAATATTTTGTTTGTTAGAATTCGAAGATGCCGTATGAATATCTAGATTACAGTACTGGTGTTGATTTCGTTCTTTAGAATTATTCTTGGTATTCCCTATTTTCATCTGTTACCCATAGTTTTTTATTGTTAGTAGGTTTTTCTTATTGATTATAGAATATAAATCTATTTGGCTATAAAACAGGATACGCAAAATTAGTGACAATATTTCGGAGATTTCTGAGCGAAATACTTTTAAGATTTTCTACCACCACGAACGGCTTTTTTCCTCTATTTTTATCCACTAGATAGGCTTTATTTTGCATATTATTCTATATAAGTTTTATTCAGCAGGGGATTCTGATGAAATGTCGTGTTTTTGCTGTGGATTTTAAATACGTTGTATCTAAGATTGGATAACATTAGCGAGTCTACATAGTTAAGAACCGACGACGGAGGATTACTTCTTGCTATGATTTAGTCTACATATGTATATTAAGTCCTAAATCCAAAAAATAAACTTCACAACGGTTAGATACTATGAGCGAATATGGCGGTTCAATGCCCGTAGAAGCAGAAGGTCCGCAGGAAATTTACCTGCTAAGAGTTAATCCTCAAGAGCTGTAAATATACCCCAGGTATCTCCCGACACAAATACAACGCCTAGGCGGAGAGCACCCCAAAAACACAGATCCAAACATAGGTTATATACTAAATATTCATAAAGACTACTTAGTTGTAAACCGATTCATCAATTAGCAATCAATAGTTTTCAACAAAGGTATAAACAATATACTAAATATTGATAAAAAGTATTTAATTAGAAAAAAAACAATATTCCACAAGACTTGTTTTTGGTCCATTTGTGTCTACTCCATAGACTTAATTATGTATATTATTCTATTGTAGTTGGGCAACTAAACTTTGTTTTATTTTGTTAAATAAAGTTTTTTTTCTTGACTTGTTATTCGTCAAGACTTTTATTTGTCCTTGTGTATTAACTAGATAGGTTTTATTCGGCATATTATTCTATGTAGGCTATATTAGGCAGGGTATTCTACTCAATCTTGTGTACTTCTTCTTGATCCTTCTGTACATGGGCGTATATAAAAACAATTTCGGGGGGGGAGGGCTGAGACCATTTCCAGGGTATGGAATACTAAATATTTAGAGCTTGGAATAGTTTTAGGCAACTAAAACGCTATTACACGTAAAATAAAATATGTTTTATGAACTAAGTGATCTTATTTAATTTATTTTTAAGGGTTTTACGAGAAGTTTTTATCATCAATTCAAAATTTCGGCAGGGGCTGCAGCCCCCTCAGCCCCCCCCTCATATACGCCCATGCTTCTGTATCCACTAGAAAGGCTTTATTAGGCATATTTTGTATTGATTTATAGAGCTTTGCTTTAGAATGAGAGCCAGATTCTGTAATTTCCGCTTCTGTGTAAAAGTTAGCAACTGTCGGTGTCCCTGACGCCTTAATATCACTTTTATTCGAGATGTTCGAGAGGATTTTGACAATTTTCACGAGATATATAAAAAAAATAAGTTTATTTCTTTTCTAAGCTTATCAAATGGCACTAGGGACATGAACGGAACCGCGCTAAGATGCTGCAGTTCCTGCGAGTCGGACTTTTACATGTGAAAATGGTTTTATTGTTTGCCAAAGTTTCGGCTTTAAATTCAAGACTTCATCAGGGCTGTGAAACAAGAAGGACTGAGTTTATAATACTAGTATGATGGAAAAGTGTTTACAAAATTATGAAAAAAAAAAAAGCATTATACAGTAAGTGTGTGCTATAGCTAGAGCTTAAATTAGAGGTAGAATACTGGTATAAGAACTAAATGAAGAACATAAAATATATAAAATAAACAAAAATATGCAAATAGGCTTGAAATAATTTGAAAGCAGTCCCGTAACAAGCAACTAAGGGCCCAGAGGGGTAGAAAACGTACACGTATCTGATTTTTGACCATAGTAGGGCACAGTAGGGAGATAGTGTGGTCATTACTATGCTCCGGCCGCTTGATTTTTCTCTTTGTTGGTACCTATTAATTATTTAAATTATTCAAGGCAGGGTAAGCGTAGGGGCGATCTGGGACCCCAACTCCAACCCCCGAAGGGCAAAACTAGAATATAAAAATCTTTAGTGCACAATCCTGGGTGCGGGTTTCGAACCTGGGTCCTCCAATTCATTTGTCGAGTTCCCCTACCACGGAGCTAACTTAGCCCCGTTCCTAGTTATAGAACCTATAAAATCTTTACCTGGAAGCCTACAAACACTGCGATTTATATCGCCGCAAATTTCGCCCATACCATGTACCAATAGTCATATTTTGATTGTAATCAACCTCGTACTTGTAAATTGAACGAACTATTTTCACATCAAATCTTATTAAAATCGGACCTTTTCTGAGCCTGATATATGTATATATATATATATATATATATATATATATATATATATATATATATATATATATATACATTTACATATAAAATCAGAGTACACGGCAGACAGAAGGCAAACATGTCTGCATTCGGCACAGTTACTTAATTAACACCTGCTCAAGGCCAAATTAGCCAAATACAGACAGACGCTGAAATAGATTCGAACACACAGGCACACGCATACACTGAAGGATACACGTGCATCACTATGCATATTAATGAGTGTTATCAATGATAAATGTAATGACATACGAAATATGAAATTATAGATTACAATACTTCAGGATGCATTATTTAAATACATTTTATATGTATGATAATTTTAAATATTTTATCATAAAAACAAAAAAATGGGGTCTCCCGTGGTCTAGTGGCTAGCGCGCTAGATTCATAAGCGGCAGATGGTGGGTTCGAACCCCACCGGCGCCAGAAATTTTCTCATCTCAGGGCTCGCTGAGAAAATTCCTGGCTGCTCCCTGGACGTCGGCGCTAATGGCCAAGATTTATGTCGATGCGCCGTAAAAAAAAAAAAAAAAAAAAAAAAAAAAAAAAAAAAAAAAAAAAAAAAAAAAAAAAAAAAAAAAAAAAAAAATTATCATAAAAACGATATAAAAATGTAAAAAATATCTTCTGATATTCAATGGTACTGATCTTGAGATATGGTGGAGTGACCATGTGAAGTGTTAGCAATGGTTTTTCTCTTCTTTCAAGTGCGTCTGTGGCTCGCCAATCTCTCTTCGACTTCAGCCACTGGTTGGAGCAGAAGTGAGCTTGTGTAGGTCCCTCTCAATGTCATCTTAGCGTCCTTCTGGCGTTATTTGAGGGTGATGTTGGGAGGCCTTCAGTGCAGGACTCTCATATTGTATCATATGTCATATTGCCAGATATATTCGTTTGCAGAATGTAATAAACATTAAAGAAATCAAAATCTTATAAAAAGACACGCAATCGAGGGAAACGGAGGAAAACTCATGCCACATATGAAAATTTTAAATTTCACCTAAAACCCATATTTTGTATCTTTATCTTTAATTATGAAAAAATATTATCTCTTCGGTACATTAAACTTTTAAGTCGGTTTTCTCAAAACTATGTTTTTCGAATCGGGTGATACGCTTTCAATTTTCACCCGATCAACTTCAAATATTAACTGCAGATTTCTAATGATTTTCGCTAGTAAAGTACATAAATTGTCCTTTATTTATTTAATTATTACGATTTTTGATCGTTTCTATTTAACCTTCTTTCTTCAAATTGGTTTTCGTTCTAGATAGAAATTGCCGCCTGCAGACTATCACCCTTGGAAAAAGAGTTTCCGTGCGTGAGACAGAGCGCCGTCATTTTGTATTTGAAGAATTAAAACTTGTTTCGGAAGGAGGGGGGGCTACTCTAACATCCTATATAAAACTTATAACATCAAGAAATGAAAAAATTGATTTGTTTGTTGTCCATAAATTGGAGAAATTGATTTTGACCACAACAAGTTACTATTTTCTCTACTAGTTATTGTTATAAGTGTTTAAACGGTCAGGCATTACAGCTGTCCGTTTTTAGTTTTTTGTAATCCTCTAAGTTTTTTGCAACTTTTTTCTTATAATAGGTATGTGTTACTAATTCTGTGGATTTCTTGTAACGTTAGTCGATCCTCGCCGGGATTGAAATGGCATATAGGAATCATAAGCAGATTTTATACCAATAGTGGATTGGGGGGGGGGGGGGGGGTAATTCGTTATTGTTAGAACCTTGTATTACATCTTGACGCCACGTGTAACTTTAGACGAAGGAGTGTGCCTAATTAAAATTAGTTTTTTTACCCCTAATTTGATCATTTGTTTATTCGATTAATGAGCAAATATTGTAAAATGTTAATGTGGTTTCAAATGTACTATATAAGGAGAAGATTGGACCTCCATGAGTACTGTCATAGTCAGCTGTTACAATGGTCTGTAAGCTGTCAGTACTCGTTCTGTTGGTCTGCCTCCACAGTTATGGGAGTGTTGGAGCATCATCAGACGATGAAGGCCAGGACCTTACCAAGATTTCTCTTCAAGAAATTGTCAGTTCATCAGTCAACGTTGGGTGTAAGACACTTATAAGCACCTTCAATTTTCTCTCGAGAACTCTGCACGGCGAGACATTAAAGACACGTCCTATGGAACTCACACATCCGGACGTCGGAACTCTGAAGACCGAACAAGGCTTACTCTCGAAACTTTCGACATTGCGGTTGGAAAGGTGAAAGTCTCAAAAGCTAAACTTGGCATGCGTCTCGCAATTCCGATATCTTTAGGGGAACTTAGCGTCGTTTACGACTCCTATCACTACACCGGAAAAGGAATCAGTATGAACGGATCCTTGTCTGCTAAGGTCAACAAGAATAGCTTCTTAGCACATATCGCCGTCAAGATCGGCTTCCCCTGCCAAGTCGTTGTGGAAGGAGTGGAAGTCACAGCATTGGAAGGGATTGAAATCCAGAAGACAGATCAATGCGAATGGTGTACTACAGGCTTGCAATTTTTTACTAACAAAATCGAGGAAAACGTCAAGAACGAAGTACAAGCTAACATTGACGCCGGACTTAAGACCGTTCTTAAAAAGAATGGATACCTCTTCTGCTCACCAACAAAATTACTAGGATTTTGATTAACCATTTTAACAATTTCTTGGACTATTGCACTGTATATTAATAAATGATTTTAGCCATTAATTAAATGCTTTTACTTCACACCCAATCATATTTACCCGTAATTTCAGGACCTTGGAAGAGTAAGGGCGAATCAGGAAAATCGACTTTATTTATATTTTTTTTTTTTCTGATTCAGAATGATGTAGGTAACATGAAGCTTCGCCTTGTTTCTCTGGTTCGCCTTTAGTTCTCTCACAGTGTCAAGCTAAAGTGAATAGAGTGGAAGTCACAGCATTGGAAGGGATTGAAATCCAGAAGTCGGGTCCGTGCGAATGGTGTACATCAGGCCTCCAATTAGTTACTAACAAGCTAGAGAACATCGTAAAGAACGCAGCCCAAGCTAACATCGACGCCGGACTTAAAAGCGCTCTTAAGAAGAATGGATACATCTTCTGTTGAGCAACAAAAGTATTGGAACATTGATTCACTATTTTATTGCCCTATTTGACCATTGTACATTCATTCAATATGTTGTAAATTAATTATTCGCCCATAAAATGCGTTGTTATTAGCCCTCATATCATTTTTACGCATATAGTGATTGTTATGTTATTTATAAACAACTATCTGAATATCCATGCTGAATACGGTCAGATAAGTACTTCTTTGATTGCGTTAAATAATATATAATCAAAATGAACATAATTTTGTGCAGTTTATTATAGCACGGTTTCCTTCATACTATATGTTATTCATCAATTTATAAGTTATCAAAGTATAATATTTCTTGGCATTGAGGCACTCCGAACAAGAGTCAAGAAACAGATAACGTAGATATAACCCGTTATCTATAGGTTAGCAGTAACAACAATTTAGCGAGTACAGGTTAAAATTCAGTGCCAATAATAAATGTGCGTAAAAATTTAGAAATTTATGTTTCCAACATATCATTTGGGAACACCCATTATATTAGCGAGCATTACCAACAATTATTATGACTGGCTGTAGAAGGGTTCGGGATATTATTACCTCTGATAGACCATCACCAGTTATAGCGTAAACTCTATGAGGGACAAAATCACAGTTTATTTCTAGTAATTCAAGGTAGCATAGTTCAAATGAACCGCAAATAATTTATTTAAATTTTAGCGTCCATTTAATATTAACTACGAATTTTAGGACGGGTCTATAGGTTCCCAACCTGAACCTCAAATAAAAATAATATTATGAAGTAGATACAGTACGGTAACACGGGTACGGGACCTGTTATTGTCCTAGTAACGCGTGTAACCAACGTTGCTTGCTCTAACCAACTAAAAATTCAAATCCCTGTAAAAATACTTCAAAATTCGAATATCAAAAAATCCTTTGTTAGCAGGTGTTTACGTTCTAAAGGGAGCGACCATGCAAAACTTCAAAATTGTCTGTCAAGTGGTTTGGGCTGGGCTATGATAGGTCAGTGTGTGAGTTCGCGAGTGGTATTTGACAAATATATACTAAATAACTTCAATACTAGGCGACCCGTGAGAAGCATTCGTCTTTTGGGAACAGCGGAGCAGAACAACATGCATCAGTTGCCTTGATGTGATTATAAAAGTCCGTCACGCAGGAGCTGCATAACTAAGTACTTTCCTCAGAATTTGGGTAGTGTAGACTGCTTTCCAGAACAATTTGCTTAAAATATCCTACATAAATAAAATAAAAACATGAATAGTTCTCTTTTAAATTTGTAATGAGTAACTGATCAATTATTAATTTGCTTCCAGAGTTATGTTTACACATGGTACCTATTACACTACGTAATAAATACAAAAAACCTCATATTATCGTATTTTGATCTAACGCAGGAACAGGATACAGTCACTCTAGTGGTAGAAAGCGCTCCTTGCGGTGGCTTTGTGAACCTACGTCTGGCGGGCTTTTCTATTGAAATATATTACAAATTAAACCCCCGCTTTCCGATTGACCGATTCAGCTAATTTATACAACACTTCTTTCTCATGAGTTACCCACGGCTTATACTGCGTTTCGTTACAATACAGCAGAAATTACGACCGGTATGAGTATATTAGGAATTTGGGTCCGGAGTAAACCCCCCCCTTCTAATGAACCGATTTAGTTTATTTTTACAACACATATTTACATGTAGATTACCACTACGAATACCGAGTTTCGTCGAAATATAACAAAAATCACGGCTGGTAGTGGCGAATTGGTATTGTGGGTCCGGAGTAAACCCCCCTCCTAATGAACCGATTTAGTTTATTTTTACAACACATATTTACCTGTGGATTACCACTACGAATACCGAGTTTCGTCGAAATATACCAAACATCACGGCTGGTAGTGGCGAATTGGTATTGTCGGTCCGGAGTAAACCCCCCCTTCTAATGAACCGATTTAGTTCATTTTTATATCTCACTTTTTTCTCTATATTACCACTACGAATACCAAGTTTCGTTGAAATATAAAAAATATTACGGCTGACATCGGTGGACCGACTTTGGTGGTTAACGAACTCGTTCAATCGTTTGCTAATTGAATGCTATATACGAAGTTTTGTGACGAAAAAACAAAAACTCTGGCCGCTATCGTGTTAACAGACACACACACACACACACATATATATATATATATATATATATATATATATATATATATATATTTATATAGATATATATATAAATTTTAACGGGGGTCATTTTCGGTGTCTACTAGGTAGGATCGATAAAGATTTGAAGACATTTTTCAAAAATTCCGTCATGAGTCCAACCTCAATAGCTACTTTCCTTCGGAGGAAAGTGCTAATATGTAGCAGTTGTAAGTAAGGTGTTGATAAATAGTTGTTCTGCAGGAGTTGTTGTTGGTGCGCATGCAATCTGTTTTGCCTGCGATGCCTTGGTTGTATGCCTCTGGGACATTCCCTTGCACTTGACAACGTGTGTAGAATAATAACTTCAATATTGAAGATCTGCGCGTTTGTCTTAGTTACAGTATGATTTGAAAAGCTACAAATGTAAACTTTTAACTTTAATATATATTTAATAGATAAAACTGGGGAAAAAGCACCATCTATAGTATATTTGCTCAAGATGGAGCGGTTTCTAAAGAATATTGTAAGAGTATCTTGCTCAGCCTATAAAAGTCTCAAGTCCAGGTCACGTTTTGAATAACAATATCTTCACTTCTCTCTCCTTAAGTATTTATTCATTCATTTCAGCTTTTAGGTCTAGTCTTTCCTGAGCTTTATTCTTTCTCTTCATGAGTTGATACTTGGTAGCTGCAGTCTGAGGTTTTAACATTAGATCATTCATTTTTATGCGTTATTTATGATAAATCGTGATAGAAGAAATACTACAGGAATGAAAATAATCGGACTTATGTCAACCCATGTTAAAAATATTATTCATATACATATACGTGTATGTTAGCCAGGTCATTCCCTTCCTACGATTCGGAGATATTGTCTGTAAATGCTGACAGGCAAGCAAAAAAAAAAAAAAAAGTGGTATTTTCGAAAGACACTATACATATATTCTTGTGTATTTCGACATGCTTAATCCAAATCCGGAGTCCGTTTCACCCCATCACGTCAGGTTAAGAGCATTTGAAGATCAAATTCGTATGATTTCGCTGAATTCGAATCCTAGGTCTGTTTCAAAGAAAAATATGTCTATTTTTTCAAAAAGAGTGCAGATTCATTTATTGCAAAATAAACACATTTGTCCTTAAAATTACCTTGATTTGGCGCCGATATGCTGAAACAAACCAGCGTTACCGAAACCATGGAAGCTCTAGTTATTTCTTAACAGCTTCATACAAAAGTTGACCTTCAAATGCTCTTAAACCTGACGTGATGGGGTGAAGCGGACTCCGGATTCAGTTCCAGCGTGTCGAAATACATAAGGATATAAGTATGGCGTCTTTGAAAAAAAAAAAAACACTTTTTTTTTTTGTTTTCGTGCCCGTGTTATTTATGACTTACGCTGAATGTACGAGACTGGTGATGTGTTTTCCTGTTTTCTATATCCAAGGGAAATATTCGTTTTCAATTGTATGGAAATATAATATCTACTATTACAACAGTTTTAGTATATTATTGACATCATTAAAACACTAAATGTCATCATTAGCTGTCTGTAAAAGAAATTTGGATTTTTTCCACGCAATGAGATTCAAAAGATCACGTGTTGGTGGGATTTTAAATTTGTCAAATTTGGTTATTCAGTTAATGAGCAAATATTTTATCGGAGATATGTATGATTCTGTGCAGCATAAAAGAGAACAGAAATAATTTCTTGGCCAGTCAAAGGCTTTGCAGTCAGAATGGTCCGAACTGTATTTTTCTTCGTTTTGCTGGTTTGTGCGCTGGGCGAAGATAAATATTCCAGAGGGACGCAAAACCTACGCCTCAGAGTAGTTCGTACACGTAGATTTATCTTTTCAGAAGGCCGGACTGCGGGCTTGCTCAATACTGGTGTTCAGTAGACGAAGTCTGCAGTCAATACTTTGCTAAGTCAGGCTGCCACTATATCTTCCAGGCTCACCATAAGCAACTTCAACTTCATCCTGAGAATGGCAGGCCTTGATTCAATTAAGATACATCCTATCGATACTAGCTTGCGAGGCGTTGGACGTCTCGATATTACTGAAGGTCAAATAGCAAAACTGTCCACGCTGTGAACGTCACAGCTAATATGACAAGCATGCGCCTAGCCATTCCTTTATCGTTCGACGAACTCAGTGTCACTTTCCCTGGGTACTCTGTAAGGGCTTGGGGATTAAACCTGAAAGGAAATATTTATGCAGCAATCATGAACAACAGTTTCGTCGCTTATGTTGTCGTCCGGGCAGGACTAACCTGTCAAGTCAATGTCGAACGAGTGGAAATACGGAAACTCCAAGACATAGACGTCCAGATGTCAGGTCTGTGCAGCTGGTGTCAATCCGTCCTAGTATATGTTGCCAACCTCTTGAAAGGCTTGATCCAGACTCAAGTTCAAGGAGCTTTGGACGCAGGACTTAAAAGCGCTGTATCGGAAAATGGCTCCATCTTCTGCTAAATATGCTTATTTGCCAGAGGATTGCTATCCTCTTGAAAATTAACACCGTTGCTAAAAAAAATCTGTTTGCCTATTGAACTGTTATTTAATAAACTAATGTTACAAGTATTTTCATGCGTTTAAAACAGTTGTCCTGTTCATGTATGAAAATATACACATGGTTTAAATCTTTGGAACTTTATTCAGAAATATGGGCTGAATGTATTTTATTCAAAGTATCGTAAGCCTTTAACTTTGACATTCCCTCGTCATTAAGGTAACATACGGATCCTGCGATTAAAAAATCCTTTCCTTCTAAGGCGATCTACGAACTGAGGAAATTTTTGGACCATCAGTCTTCGATCCGGAAGGATAATAAACCCTCAAAAACAAGGACGCAATTTGTTGAACTAGTCGTTGAAGTATAAAAAAAAAAAAAAAAAAAAATTGTTGGCCGGTGGAGCGGAGAGACGAGAACGAATGTGGATCCGCCTCTCCGCCTCTTCCAATCTCAGAATAACCGAAGAAGAGCCGTTGTAATGGAGGGTGGAGCGGAGAGACGAGAACGAATGTGGATCCGGCTCTCCGCCTCTTCCAATCTCAGAATAACCGAAGAAGAGCCGTTGTAATGGAGGGTGGAACGGAGAGACGAGAACGAATGTGGATCCGGCTCTCCTCCCCTTCCAATCTCAGAATAACCGAAGAAGAGCCGTTGTAATGGGGGGTGGAGCGGAGAGACGAGAACGAATGTGGATCCGGCTCTCCGCCTCTTCCAATCTCAGAATAACCGAAGAAGAGCCGTTGTAATGGAAGGTGGAGCGGAGAGCCGCGAACGAATGTGGATCCGGCTCTCCGCCTCTTCCAATCTCAGAATTACCGAAGAAGAGCCGTAATAATGGAGGCGGGATCGGAGAGCCGTGAACGAATGTGGATCCGGCTCTACCGATCTCAAAAGAACCGAAGAACTGCTGCTCTATTGTACTGAGCCACGGCTAACTCAGTCTTCTTAAAGAACCGGCTCAAAGAACGAGCTCAGTAGTGAGTGACCCATCTGCAAAGGAAGTTTGTTTTTTACGCTTTAGCGAAATGAAGAAGCCTTGTTTTTAGGGGAAAATGATGCCACTTTATTATGAATATAGTTACAAACATTTCCAACATATATATTTATATACACACAAAATATGTTGAATACATTTAAAAGCTTTTAAAAGAGAATTGCTTTTGGGTAGAGATTCCAGGAATAGTACCAGAACGCCCCTGACATTGCAGTTTGTGGTTTAGTCCTGTCCAAGCCTTTCTCTGTAATGAAACAGCCCCCCCCCCTTCCTCTCTTCTATATACACTAGGGAATTTAGAGTATTCTCTATGGGTACCAAGAGGTAAGGGACAATATACCGAGAAAAAAATAAATAAAGCATTGGAAGATGTTTACTTTTTATGTGATATTTTACCTTAATTGTATACAGAAATGGAAATTCCTCCAGGAAAAAAGTGACTGGGTGATTAGCTAAAGGTTTAAAAATCTCTTGATATATTACAATAAACCAGTAAAGAGTAAAAAACAACATCAATTTAAAAAATAAGAAAAAAGGAATACTTCAGAAAATAAAAAAAACAGTCAGATATTTGTAAAAATCTGTAATTTCGACTTTTCGGCGTGATCATTTACAGCTTTTATCAGCAATAAATGCGTCGAAAGATGAATACAAATGATACCGGTTTGGTGACTATGAGGTATATTTGACCATTAACATTATGTTCATTTAACGCTTTAAGGCCCAATCATCGGACAAAAAACATTAAAAATCAATTCATGCAAAAAAAAAAAAAATAAAAAAAAAATGACTCCTTTTGGTTGCTAAAACACACCCCATAGCCCATTTATTGCAAAATCAAACTTTTTCATTTTTTTTTTTTTTTTATTTTTTTTTAAACGGCCTGAGCCGTTTGTGCGCTTTAGGGGTCTATGTAATGTGTACTTGAATGCAAACCCGCATGACACAGGTCTAGGCATTTCCCACATTGCGTCCGCGTTCTTTCGCGCTTATAATGGGATTTCTTACATGTGTTAGTTGCCTTGTCCTTTGGATTCATTGCTTACTTATTTTCTGAATTTCTATAACATTTGATCATTAGCCCGTTTACTCAAATTAAAATTTGCGAAGAAATATTTTTACTCTTTGAGACATTTATAATTACATAAAGCAGTAAGGAAATAAATAAACTGTGATAAAAACAATCCATTCTCCTTGCCTTAAATTAGGATGTGGTTTCTCGCTATTCCCGGTGTAAATATCCATATTTAATGCATATCCTGTCTCACTACATCACAAAATGCACACTTTCGTCTAAACAATTATCAATAACATCCTGGCGACATGTTATAGAAAGATAAAGTAACAACCGATAGTATTTCATAAAGATATACGAATTCATTACGTACATTGTTGAAGGTAGATGTGCTTCTGTGAAAGGAAATCACTGATTACGAGAGGGTGAGGCGAGTTTGGGTACGCTAGGTGCCGGAAGACGACAAAGTACCGCTATGTGGGCTGTCAAGGGGTAGAAAGGGGCTGGAAGGGTTTTAAATATTTTTAACAGTCCCAGGATATTAATTAGAGCAACAAGCTATTAGATTTGGCGCCGCGAACGAATTTTTGAACTTATGACGGCTTAAGCCGTCTCTGCCCCTTAAAGGGATAAAAGGTATTTACTATTTTGATTCTTCCCCAATGAATTTATTTCTGAAGTAGGCTACCAAAGAACATGGCGAAACTTTCAAATTACAGATTTTAACAAAAATCTGTTTTGTTTTTTTAGACGAACCCCAACTATTCCTTCCCGTTTTATCATCAAGACTGCTAATTCAATCACATTAGAATTTTAACGATTTTGTTTTTATTTGTATATTAATTTTATACTATTTGATGTTAAAATCATATCTTTCTTCATAATCAATAATGAATTAAAGAAATAAAACAATATTTGTCAAATTGAGTCGCATTGCTTGCTATGTAGCATTGAGTTATTGCAGAAAAATAAAAATATACCATACAAATGATGGTGTTTCACTTGAACCTTTTTCAGTTACATTCAATACACCGATGCTGTGCGGTTCAAGCGGAATTTAACTGGCCTTTCATACTCGCCTCGGGCGGAGCTGATTTCGTATTTCTCGTCGTCCCTTTACGCATTAGTTAGCTTAGTACTAATAGAGAAAACAGGAGAAAGTTATACGTTAGGTACAACAAAAAATCCTATTTAGCACGAGACGTCAGTTTTTTTAAGAAAACATATCATCTTTGTCAGCCCACTCCAGTGTGAAAGTATGGGTTAAATGAATCTTAAAAAAAAAAAGAAAAATCCTCGTCAACCCAGACTACTTGGTAGAGGAGTTGGATTTTTAATGCTAATGTTTGCATCATGTCTTGAAAATTTGCTCAGAAGGAGCCAACACAAAAATAAATAAAATTAAACAATACAACTATTTTTATTGAATATAAAATTAATAATATCATTTGGAATTATGGTAAAAATAAAAGTTCAATCCAAAAGGCCTGTCTGCAATCTGTCAGCACTTGGCTGCTGTGGTTCAAAATACCTCTATTCCCAATAACTGGAAAGCACCAAACCTCTTAAGCTTAAAGGTAGCTTCTAAGGGAGGTTAGAGAATTTTCAGTTTCATTATAGTTAAAATAAAAATTGGGTCTGACTAGAGTAGCATGTGATTGCCATCTTCCACACCATCAAAGGATTGAAATCACCGCGAGAAATTTGACATCACAGTACAGATTATGATTTAAAATAAAGCACTTTTTAAGAGATGTTTTTATAGGATGTCACAACACTAATTGTTTTTTCACTGTGTTCAGCTTTTGTTGTTTTAACACATGTTAATTGAAACATATGTTCTGTTACACTAACAATTATAAGACTACATTATGCTAAGTTTTTTTTTTTTTTTTTTTTTTTTTTTTTTTTTTTTTTTTTTTTAACAAAACGCATAAAAATGCTAAAGTGTTACTTTTAATTCCCTCACAAACAGCGAGAGGGAGGGAGCGGAAAGAGGAAACGGCTAAAGACCGTGCTGTTGGCAGACCTGTCAGGATATCAACAGGCAGTGGTGCCAACAGCAGCTCATTCACCTCAGGGCGGCCAATATACAGGAGTGCCATCCCCGTTTTTCTAGCACACCCCTATTTAAGGCGAGCCGTTTTTTATATTTAGGTGGTAGCCCTGAAAAATGGAGTCGAGCTTAGATGGTTCTTTCCGCCCAGGGTCTGGAGTTATGGGGAATAATAATGTCGCAGCTCGTAATTCAACAAGAAGGAATTTCACTAAAGGACTATAATGTCCTCGAGATAGGACTATTAGCCAAGAAATATATTCTTAAAGGGGGGGGGGGGGTTCTCTCCAGGAGCAAATTCTATACAATAGCCCGTAGAGGTAGACGAAAAAGTTCAATTGCGCTTGCGCGAGATTCTAAAATGTTCCTTTCTCTCTACCTTCTGTTCGGCCATATGAAAAACCGAATGAGCTGTAAAGAATACTCTGACCTAACCTTTTAAATCTAAAATATTTACATTTAACTTAAAAGGTATTTCTTTTATTTGTAGACAAAAAAAAAATAATTTCGTTTAGGGCCTTCTGCTCAAATTCAGGAACATAAATATGCTTTAGGTCCACCCGACAAACAGCCCTACGTAAAGTACTGTATAACATTCGGTATTCTTATTCGTACATGGCTACCGCGCATGCACGAACGCCAGCGGTCGCTTTTTAGTAAGGTTTTTTTTGTAACATTTTTTTTTTTTCAGTTTATTCATCGCTAAAGTACACTTATGTTCGTACCTGGCCACCGCGGGTGCGCGAACGCCAGCGGTTTTGGAACTGGCCACCGCACATGCGGGGACGCCAGCGGAAACATTTCTTGACACTTTTTTGTAACGCTTTTTTTTAACGTTTTTTTTTTTTTTCGGTTTCGTCATCGCTAAAGCACGTTTTTGCTAAAAATTATTCATTTATTTATACATCAGTGAGGCCGCGACAGGGGCGGATTATCACTTAAAACCATTAAATAATAATAAACAATATTGAACAAATGTAACAATTAAAACATAATGCATTGACGATAAAAAAGGTACAAACTACACAGAGGCAAATAGGGCAGTCAGGAACAAAAAAAAGCTATATGCAAAATTTTAAACAGAAGAATTAAAAAAACGATCTATGAACCTACTAAAATATAATGACATAAAATTCATAATAAAACATAATGAGTGAAAATCTCCTAGTAATAATGCGATAAAAGAAAGAGTTCTTCCGCAAATATAGGCCATGCCCTCTTCTTCCCAACTACGTACACCACCTGAATTAGGTTAAGCAGGAACTTATAAGACATTGTCAACTTCTTCAACTCTGAAAAAACTTTGTGTCTTCTGTAGTTTTAATTTTTAACCCTTTCGAAAATCCGTGCATTTTCTCTAGCCATTTTTAATCGTCAACGCCCTTTAAAACGTTAACAGAACATAGAACAAATAAAATACTGCCTTCGTGGCAAAAAATCATGTAAACTGATCTAATTACAGACTTGTCACTTTACCGAACACTATATGTAAGAGGTTGCTACACTTTCCTATATACTGCGTCGGATTGCAAGGGAGTTGCATATGCAGCCAGCCCTGATATCTAGGCGTCCTGGGGTGGGCTCGTCTGATCAATAGTGCAACTGCAGTATGCAAGGACCCGCCTGTCCTATCTCTCGCCGTTAATCCACGTCTAACTAATAGCAAAACACATATCCAATATCATTAGTCTCGTATATCAGGAAAAGGAAAATACATTTTATAATTATTATTAGCTATTTTGAATAGTAGGGCAGAATATTTTAATAACTTATATATAATACTAGCTGTTACCCGGCGTGCGATGCTTCACCTACTTTCTGCATCTATAAAAGCAAAAATAAATTAGAAACCAAATAATTATTATTAAAATCTAATAACGCAAATCTGTAACTATTTGGGTTCATTGTTTTAAACTCGTGATCTCCGAACTGTGAGGCATAGAAGATTTTACCTGTGTGCCACGTTTGGTCAAAATCGGTCAAACGGTGTGGATTTGTATAAAGAACAAACATATAGACAGACAGCTGGTAGACGTTTTTGACCTAGCGTATGACACTCTCCGTATCACGACCTACCTGTGTGGCAAGTTTGGTCAAAATCAGACGAAGGTTGTGGATTTGAATAAGGAACAAACATACAGACAGACAGCTGGTAGACGTTTTTGACTTAACCTACGATACTTCCCGTATCAAGACCTACCAGTATTCCAAGTTTGGTCAAAATCGGGAAATCGGTGTGGATTTGTATAAGGAAATACAGACAAACGGACAAACAGACAGGCACGTGATTTTTAAATAAATATAAATAATTAAAGGTAACAGCAATTTTGCTGCTGCAGGAAAACGGCCCATGTAATTTTGAGAACTAATGAGAACGATGTGTTATGACCATATCGTCGCTACAAATGCAAAGTATCGAATATGAAAATCAACACTTTTGAGAGTGGAAAATCATTTATTCATAACTTTTTTTTGGACAGTCAAATATTCGTCAGATTTGAACCTTTGATAGTGGAATACTTTCCCTTTCATAGAGTGAAGTCATATTCAAGAATTTACCGTACATAAGTCCAGCAGAAATTAGTAAAGATTGACAATGAAAGATGCATTTTTTCACATTCGTTACTTTGCATTTGTATCGACGATATGAAGCATCAGTACCTTGAAATTGCGGGTATAATTATGCACGTTTGTGAATGATATCGTTACGTGTCGTGCTCAAATAATGGAAATAAATTCGCTCAAATGTGGAAGGACTATAATAAAACAAAATACACAATTAACTCAGCTCCACATGTATTGACTCAACCGGGGATCGTGGGAGTTTATAAATATTTTAATGGTGTCACCAGAACTAGTTATAGTTTTAGTTATTAGTTCCTGAAAGTCCCAAAGAGTTAGAGCATTAAATAAAGTAATAATGTAAAGGACTCAAAAAATTCTGCATTTTTTATTTTTGGACTTCCGGCAAATTTGAGGGATATTAACCCCAGGACGCCCAAGGGGGGGGCTAGAAACATTAAGGAAAATCTATTTGTTAAAAATACAGCCGCGAATAATAACCCTGGAATCACAACATGATAAAGCTGTTACAAATCTCACAACGTGGGGTCATATATGACCCCATCTAGTCTTTTGTAATTCTTTTACAAATTTGGTGTTAGGTTTCTGAAATAGTGTTTTAAGATGACTACCATGTATAATATAACAATTTATAACCAAATAATCTTATGCAATTGTAAAATGGGGGAGTAGGAAATCAAACATCAAAATACCACAAATTTAGACATAAGATTATTAGAATATTTGTCCTCTGAATATCAACATTAAATATAACGTTTTCTCCATAATATTTTGTCTTTATGACTGCTAAAATAAAAAAAATACTATGATATGTAAGATTATGTAAATACTATTAGTATTATGTAAATACTATAATATCATTATTATGATAAAAAAAATAAAAATATTGTTATTCATTTATAAACTTTTCAGATATACTTTGCCTGAGTTCAGGACACAGACTCTTACTACACTTTGCACAATGTGTTGCAGCTTTCCTGTCTTTTTTTACGATCAAAAACACCACATGGTATATATGACCATCCTCTTTTCCACTCGTATCACATACTTCACCAATTTCACTGTCTTCACTATCCAAAACGTCTCCAAACTCTCTGTTTTTCTCTTCTACAATTTGGCAAAGCAACTCATTGTGAATTTCATCTTCAGTGAAGACTAATTTATCGTTAGACATACTACATTCGATAAATAAATATATTACATAAACCACAACGTGGGGTCCCCCGTGACCCAAAAGCTTTATATACGTTCACAGGGATAGGAATGAGAAAAGCCTGGCTCTCTATCATGATCATATTGTCAGGACAGGAAATAACAAATATTTTCAGAGCTCAGGGGTCAAGGGTGATGATACCCCACGTTGTGATTCCAGTGATAATATGGCGATCAACGTTTTTTAATACGTTCCGTTTTTCTGCAAAAGTATTTTTTTTTTCGGCTCGCGTGATCCATGTAGATCTCTAAATACCTTTACATTAAAATTAAAATGTCCTCGACCTTTTTGGCCAAAAGAATGCCATTTGTACAATAAAAGATGCAATCAAGCACTAGATAATAATGAAACTTTATTATTATTTTTAATTTTAAAAATTATTTTCGAAGGCACACATTTTGACAGACAAGATTTTGACATTCAAGCCTTCGACTGGCGTTCAATAATTTTTGTAAGTTTGAACGCCATACGGTTCAGTTCTTCTTCTCATCGACTTGATGAAAGCTCGAATCGCAAGCCGAGACGTCAACAAAAGAAATAACAAATTTTGTATCCAACAAATGTATTTTATTAACCGGACGACTCATACCCGATATATATAATAAAAAAAAAATAAAAAAAAATATAAATAATAAAAAATAAAAAAAAAAATAAAAAAAAATAAAAATAATAAAAAAAAATTAGATATATTTTGTACGGTTAGATTTAATGTAAGGAATACTTGTAAATAAATATATTTAGGTGTAAGAATATAAGTATATATGTGCATATGTGTGTGTGTGTGTGTGTGTATGTGTATGAGTGTGCGTGTTTATAAATATGTATATATGTATGTATGGATGTGTGTGTGTATGTATGTATGTATATGTGTGTGTGTATGTATATGTATGCATGTGTGTATATGTATGTGTATGTGTATATATATATATATATATATATATATATATATATATATATATATATATATATATATATATATATATACATAGAAGTAGCTATAAGTGAAACAGAAAGGAATATACCATCTATTGTTAGCTTTAAATTAATGAGAAAAAATAAATAAATAAAAAAGTTGTGTACAGTTATATGTTATTCTAATAAAAAAAAAAAAAAAAAGGAACAGAATGTGCTTACATATTTCATGAGATTAATTAGTTAAAAACTAGGTTTAATTAAAAAACAAAAGGTTCATAGGACGATTAAAACAGTAAGTTGTTCGTCCTTTAATTCATTCCATTCCATTCATACCCGAAGATACCTTGTCAATTCAACGGTCACCGATCTCTCAATGGATTTAAATATTTTTTGTCACCTGTTGTTAATGAAAGGTGTAAAACATACAATGGCGAACTTCCTTTGAGTAAAACATATTTGTCTTGTTCAGGTAGCATAAAAGTTCATTTATTTATTAATTTTAATAATGAGCTTCGCATCATATGGCAACGAGCTTTAATGATCATTGAATGGTGACTCCCTTTATAAAATGTTTTGATTTAGCACTGGACTAATATGCTGCAGGACCGGAGTTCACCCTAGCAAGCACGAAATATTTTTATTTTTTAATTACTTATGTTTGAAATTACTTTTGTCGTGAATATCCAATTAACAAGCAAAACAATTTTTTTATATTATACTTAACTTTATCCGAACATACAGATAAATAAAATTCTTGCACGATTCTATCAAATAAAGCATCGTATCTTGTGTTTGGTTCATACATTTGTGATTTGGTTATGGAATCTAAAACCACAAAATCACTATAAGAAGCAGCCAAAATTAGGTAAACTAGCTATCAAAATAATCTTGAAGCAATGTACTATTTATGGTTAAAGCATGAAAAAGCCGTTCATTTACGGTTTTTGTAAAGTCAATTACAAATGTGAAAAAAAGTCCGATTCGCAGGAACTGCGTCATCTTAGCGCGGTTCCGTTCTTATCTCTAGTGTTTATGAAGGCATAGAATAGAAAAAGTTATTACTTTGTTTAGATCAATAGCGAAACAGCTATCCAAATGAAATCTCAAACAAACCAGTCTTGAAAGGTCTTTGTTGATTTACAATCATACCTGTATGGGTCAGCTCTCCCATAAGTCGGGCAGAAAGGCCTCCGCTCAGAGGCATTTGGAAAGCCTTGGGATCTCTCTCTTTAAACGCTACATTTCTAACAATAAATTGATCTTCTTATTTTACTTAATCTGTTTTATTGTCAAATACATTATCTGACTATAAGCAATTTAAAAATAACAAGGAATAAAACAGACAAAAAGAAAAGTTCGAATAAGCGAAATCAATTACTTAAAAGTTTTAAGCACTTATTTCTCCGATTGACATCGCTTATTCAAAACTTTCTTTAAAACCATTCTTGTAGACCATTTAGTAAGCTTTCGAATGGTAACCTTTCGCTTCCCAAGATTTTCAACCGTTTTCGAGATATTAAGAAATTATACGAAGTTCCCAAAACTTTTTATTATTTCTGACAACAGAAAATTGGTCTCATTTTACCTATCCTGTTTTACACACACATACATTTTCCTTACAAATACAACATAAGAAATTACAAAAATAAAAAGCAATAAAAAACCAAGGGAAAGAGACAAAAAGAACGACAAAAACCCGTTCATAAGAACAAAACAGACATATTTGAAGTTTTAAGCACTTATTTCTCCGATTGACATAACCTAATCAAAAATAGTTTTAGAATCATTTTTGTAGAGAATTTAGTAAGCTTTCAAATAGTTTCAATCCACTTACCACGATTTCCCAACCGTGTTCGAGATATTAATGAAAGTATACGAAGTTTCCAAAACTTTTCATGTCTGTTCATAAAATATTTTATTCTAACCCTTCCTTAACTCCAAACGTAACATAACTTTCAACATACTAGTTTTAATGAAAGTAGAACATGCAGATAATGTTTCAACTGAATCCCGTTATTCTAAGTACCCAAACCAAAAACGGTATTCAAAAACTATTTTTCCCATTTTCTCAACAACGGTTAAAGCTATCGCCTTGAAAATGGTTTCATTCGTTTTCCTAGCCCAAGAAGCCTATAAAACGAGTACTTACAAGCTTATGAACTCAAAAACGTAAGCGTTACGATTTTTTCTGCGCGAATTTCGCCCCAAACGCCATCTTCCAGTGGGCGGATTTTGCTGGTTAACGAACTTGACCTTTCAAATTGGACGACAGATTTTTGTACCAAATTTCATCAAAATCGGACCATTCGTCTTCTATTTAGAGAGCGAACAGACAAATATATATATATATATATATATATATATATATATATATATATATAAATAAATATATACATATATATATATACAAATTTGAACCACCGTTATTTTCGGTTTCTAGGGGTTCTGAAACGCAAAATTTTCTAGTCGGCACTTCCGGATCGTTTCATTGTATCAACCTTATAAGCGGGGTTCCTCCCTATGGGGGAGGGAGGAACCGCGCTAAAAATGATAATAATTTCTTGCATAATTAAATCAGTAGAACTTCCCCATTTTTGCACTGTTGGCCAAAATTAGTCAATCGGATTGACACTTGAACAACTTAAAAGAAGAATGAAAATGTTCAAGTAATAAGATTGGAAGTATTATATATAGAATATGAAAATATTCTAATTTTAATATTAACCTCCAAATTTTTTTTTCAAACTTTAGTTTTCTTATTTTTGAACACTGTGCGCTGGTGGGAATCAAACCCACCCTTACCCGCATGAGAAACTAAGGCGTTAGCCACTAGACCACAGGGAGACACAATAATTATTATTGCTATTCAATTGAGAATGTAATTTATTTACAATTATATAGTCTCATTTGTTTCTAAAATTGTAGTGTGTTTTCGATTATTCGGTTCTCGTCTCTGAGTAAGCCAGTCAAATTATCGAGCATGCAAAAATTCTGTTTAAGTCTGCATAAAGTAAGTGTTGTATAGCCAAGCATATAAGTAAAGTCTTGTGGGGTTAGTAGATTTTCTCGTATTTTGCTAATATTTAGATCTAATATATAAAATTCCCGTGTCACAGTTTTCGTTGCCATACTCCTCCGAAACGGCTTGACCGATTTTGATGAAATTTTTTGTGCTTATCCGGTATCTATGAGAATCGGCCAACATCTATTTTTCATCCCCCTAAATGTTAGGGGTAGTCCACCCATAATTTTTTTTTTTATTTTTTAGACAAAATTTTTAATTTCTATTTTTTTATGATACAACATACAAAAATACATACAATCCTCAATTTTCACCCTTCTACGATCAACCCTTATGCCTGTTTGTGGATTAGATTTGAGAACACCATGTTTTTCACACGGACAATTATACGTGGCATGCTCTCGAGTGGGTAAACCATCCAGTTTGTTTGTGTTAGCTAAAGATGGACTAACAAAAAATATTGT
Organism: Gonocerus acuteangulatus; assembly: GCA_946811695.1. Taxonomy (NCBI): domain Eukaryota; kingdom Metazoa; phylum Arthropoda; class Insecta; order Hemiptera; family Coreidae; genus Gonocerus; species Gonocerus acuteangulatus. Next base: position 77,520,002 of record OX328127.1, on the reverse strand, counting down.
TCACGCTATAGCATTAAGAGATTGATATTGTTTAATAGTGTTACTGTCGTAATTGTTTAATTAATGATATATAATTTTAAGGAATAAATTATAATAACTTAAAAATAATGTTTGCCTTTTGTTATTTTTATATTCCCTCATCGTTCACAGCGCTCCATGCTTATTTCACGCATATACCACATTCTTACATACATACAATATACACATTCTAACATACATACATACGTACAATAAGTAAGATATTTTTTGTCTACACTAGAAATTACTAGGAAATTATTTATATGGCAAAACTTTGCCGGGTCAGCTAGTAATATATAGATTTAGCTAATATTGTTAGGGAAGTGTTACAAGCCATGTCTACGGAGCTGAGTGATTTTGCATACACAACATCTGTACAACTACTAATGCAGAATGTTCTCTCTGTCAGCGAGAGGAAGATAACGGCCTGTCTACAACAAAAGTAATAAAAGTTCTTAAATAAGATAATTTATTACCCTTTTAATGCCCGTGAAAATGAATCTCTCAGGGAAGATTTATAGGAGTTTTTAAAAACAAAACTTTAAAAGTATTTAGGGTTAAGTTGCAAGTTTGAAGACTACATCCGCCGGTTTGATGCTTTTTCCCTTCGCAACTAAGACAGGTCTGGAACTAATATTCGACTAATAACTCTTCAGCAACTTGTGTAAGTTTAAAACCATATTTGTATATGGTTTCAAACTTACACAAGTTGCTCGGACTTGTGTCCGTTTCGCAGATGGTTACTTTACATCACAGCTCGGAAGAATATGCTTAATCTAACCAAGACAATATTTATTTATTTTAACATTTAAGGGGTAATACTACCTAGCAACTTTTTTTTTAAATTTTTTTACGGGGTAAAATTCTTCCTCAACTAATCAAAGTTGATATCCAAGTGTGTTTATGCGCAGAAAATGGGCGAAAAATACGATTTTCCGAGGGAAGTCCCGGTGCCTAGTGAACGCCGGGCTGATTTGAAGTTAATTTTTTGAGCGAGCTTCGATTGGTCCCTTTTTATTTTTTTTTTTTTCGTTTTTAACGGCGTATCAACTATTTGGCTATTAGCACCGGGCTATCTACAGGTTGCCACCCTTTTTAATAGTTAACTTTATTTTTGCCCTCCTTTAATACATTTCATAATTAAAACCCATTATTTTTTTTTATCTTTTTATCGTTTTCTAAAACTATGTTTTTTTTCAAATCGGGCGATTCTCTGGCGTCTTCAATTTTTGCCCGATCAACTTCAAATTTTAACTGCAGCTTCCCAATTTTGTTTGCTAGTAAAGCACGTAGGATTTTTACTAGGTTGTAAATGTTTTTAGTAGCTTAACTTATAAGCTGAAAACAACTAAAATACATTATTTTTAATGCTTTTTTGATAATTTCTCATATGTTGCATATTTTTGGTGGACAACTTCAGATTTGTGTTCAGCGCTCTAAAAAACATAGAATCAAAACAATTATACCAAAACTTTCCCCTTGAAACCACCGTTAGACTGGGCTATTACCCCTTAATACACACATCGCATGGTGTAAACCTTTCATTCATTGTCATTGTATTATTTGAGATTGAAGTGTAAGAAATTATTCAAACACTTTCACAAAAGGAAAACCTAAATTTGTAGTTCCTTTCCTTATGAATGTGGTATATTGCCAATCTTATAAACAAGGAAGAAACATCTTTGTTTGATTATTTGCGTATAAGTAGGAATAAACCATCAGCTGACATTGACAAGATGTCATGAAGTGTAGGTCTCATCAATAACTGTCAATGGTTGATATTAATCTCTGATTCTCTGTTTTCCTCATTCTTGGTGGCTCCGTCGAGATTTATTTAGACCAAGCAATTTCTGCTCTTAATAGTCATTACCCGATACCTAAATGGATTTCAAAGGAAAACTAATTATTAAATGGAGTGTATTTTGTTTTATAAGTAAAATGTATTTTAAGAATCGGGCATACTTTACTCACACACTCGTTTTTATGATTAAAACTTCAAAACCTACTTGCAGACAGTGTAACGTACCCCTATCTTGCAAACAGATATTGACAGAATGTAGAAGACGTGATTACTACAAATACCTCACGACATGACTGAACTTTTGAAATAGGGTAGCCAATTCATAAACACTATTTTCCAACATTTAAAACACTCACATCTATACAATAAGATTTAATTTCAGACTCTGAAGCTACTACTGATATCTGGCAGCATTGGAGAAAATATAATTTTCATTATATTTATTTGTTACTTTAAATGTATGTATATAATTTATATATATATATATATATATATATATATATATATATATATATATATATATATAAATCACGTGTCAGTCTGCTTGTTTGTCAGTTTGTTCCTAATACTTATCCACACAGTTCGACCGATTTTTACCAAACTTGACACACAGGTAAGTCTTGTCATAGGCTAGGTAAAAAACGTCTACCAGCTTTCGACTGTATGTTTGTTCGTCATACAAATCTCCACCGTTTGACCGGTAGGTCTTGATACGATGAGTGTCATAAGCTAGAAGTTCGGAGGTCACGAGTTCCAAACAATGAACCCAAATAGTTACAGATTTGCGTTATTAGATTTTAATATTAATTATTTGGTTTCTAATTTATTTTTGCTTTTTTATATGCAGAAAGTAGGTTTAGCATGGCACGCCGGGTAACAGCTAGTTTTATTACAAAATTTCACTTTCACTTAACCGTGGAAGATATATATGCATATATTTATGTACGCGAGTGTAAGTATACGTCTTTATGTGTATAATATGTGTTACACATAGAGTATATGTATAAAGTAATATGCATGTGTAATATACATATGTAATGTAATTATACAGGGTGCCCCACATTGAGATGTCATAGCTTCGGGGGTTTATTCTACATCTCATTTGTAGTTCAGGGGCGCAGAAATGAGCGTTCTATCTCAACATGCAGAGGAGCTACTCAAACTTTTGTCTTTTTAAAAAACTATAGGCTTTTCTAAAGAAAAACTGAGTTTTCGGAATTTCTAATCAATGCTTCATAAATAAAGACCACATTTTTGGAATCTACATTAAATTTCCAATAAGAAACACCCGTTATTGAAATATTACCACGTAAATTAAGAGCTATATTCAAAGGCATATAGGTGAGAACGTCTAATATTAGTTTTTTATTAAATTATAAACTATTTTCTTAATCAGCTATTTTAAGACATAGAGATTTGCCTCCGCCACAATAGTTGTATTATTTAATACGATTTGAAATGGTACCTCATAGTTTTAAAAACAAATCTATTTCAATCTATTTTTTTCTGATTTTCTAGTCAAAACCAATTAATGTGCTTTAGCATGAACGAGCCATTTTTAACAAATTCTTTAATTTCATACGATGATGGTGATGTCCCATCCTTCGCAAACTACATGACGTTTATTACACAAGCCCATCTACCAAATAACAACTCACTCTGGTTTCAAATAGTCGATTGCCCAGCTCATAATGGACGCGTGTTTACGGAATGGCTGAACACTGAATTCCCTAATCGTCCACTTCGGACCAGTTCGTTTACTTTCTGATTTGAATCTCTAGATTTCCGTGTATTGGGATCATTGAAGAGTAGAGTGTACTCAGAGCCCGCGACGACGAAGGAGGAACTCATCAACAGGATCCAGGAGCAGTGCCAGCTCATGAGAACTCAAAGACAAGACGTCCTGCCTAATGCCGTGGATTCAGTTAGACGTAAAGCTTATATTTGTAGATATTTTGAAAATCGACTGGACAAATAGTTATTAGTCCACAGTAATAACCATTTTTGTCCCCACAGATTTCTATAGATTTTTCCTAAAAAAACGAGGTAACATTTTGAGCAACTTTTGAGGGTGCCTTTCATTTAAATGATTTTTTTTCGCTTTTTAATTACAGGAGAGTGTTTTTGGTATACAATTTCAAATTATTGTAATGTATAACCCAGTTTACTTATAAGCAGAAATTTAATTATATAGAACAGAATCAATATTAAATAGTGCAACTTTTGTGGCGGAGGCAAATCTCTAAGTCTAAAAGTAGCTGATTAAAAAAATATTTAATAATTTAATAAAAAACTAATATTAAACGTTCTCACCTATATGCCTTTGATTATAGCTCTTAATTTGCATGGTAATATTTCAATAACGGGTGTTTCTTTTTTTTTTTTTTTTTTTTTTTTTTTTTTTTTTTTTTTTTTTTTTTTTTTTTTTTTTTTTTACGGCGCATCTACATCTAGGTCATTAGCGCCGACATCCAGGGTGCAGCGAGGAATTTTACCAACGAGCCGTGGGATGATAAAATTCCTGCCGGAGGTTGGGAATCGAACCCACCATCTCCTGCTTATGAATCCAAGGCGCTAGCCATTAGACCACGGGAGACCCCACGGGTGTTTCTTATTGGAAATTTAATGTAGATTCCAAAAATGTGGTCTTTATTTATGATGCGTTGTTCAGAAATTCCGAAAACTCAGTTTTTCTTTAGAAAAGCCAGTAGTTCTTTTAAAAAAGACAAAAGTTTGAGTAGCTCCTCTGCATGTTGAGATAGAACGTTCATTTCTGCGCCCCTGAACTACAAATGAGATGTAGAATAAACCCCTAAAGTTATGACACCTCAATGTGGGGCACCCTGTATACAAAGGGTTTAATATATATAATAGTGTACATACTTATAACTGTTACATTAATTTGTAAAATACTTTCATAGTAAATTAATGTTTTTAATGTGTAATAACTGTTTAATAATAAGAACTGATTTTTAATTATCGAGCGAATCATCTGAATTATGAGGCTTGAAAAATAAATAAATTTAGTGTGATGTGCGGTACGTGTGTAATAAGGTTTTGGTCATGTACTTATCGTTGACCAAATTTTGGCGGAGTTCAAAGAGTCAAGAGATAGGTTCGGTAATCTCAGTACGGAAATTTTAGCAAGAATTATTTAAAAATTTTATTGATTATCGTAAATCCATCAAAGCTTACTTGGATGTCTTAGAATGTAATTTACCGTAATAAAAAACAAAAACGGATAAATTACTTAGCTTAAAAAGTTACGAAACTTCAGTGGTGGCCCTATGTTTGAAATACCACATGATCTTGTATTTTTCGGCTGATGTTAAAACAATAGGGGATAGTACTAATAATCATTGTGGTAAACGCACTATAAATTAAATAAAAAAGAAAACCAAAAAAAAAAAAACAACTTTTTATATAGCCTTCAAAATTTAAATTGCTTACTCTTTCTCTGAGAATGAGTTTAATGACGTTACTTAGATACAAAATAAGTCAATATCTACTATATATTTGTCAAATACCACTCACTCACTGACTCACTCACTCACTCACTGACCTATCAACGCAGAGCCCAAACCGCTGGACAGAAAAATTTGAAATTTTGCATGGACACTCCCTGTAGAACGTAGACGCTCGCTAAGAAAGGATGTTTTGATATTCGAATTTTTAAGTATTTTTAGAGGGGTTTAAAGTTTTGGTTGGTTAGAGCAGGCCAGCCTAGGTAGCATGCGTTGCTAGGACGATAAAGAACAGCTGTTACCGTACTGTATCTATTTCATAGTATTATTTTTAATTGAGGTTAATTTCAACTATGATGGCAGTTAAAAGTTACGAAACTTTAGTGGTGGTCCTATGTTTGAAATACCAAATGATCTTTTATTATTCGGCTGATGTTAAAACAATAGGGGATAGTACTATATGGGGTATGGAATACTATCAACTTGGAATAGTTTTAGGCGAATAAAACGCTATTACAACTAAAATAAAATGATCTTTGGAATGAAAAAGGAATGGATCAAACCAATTGTGCTTATAAAAGAAATGATCTTATTTAATTTATTTTTATGGTTTTTAAGACACATTTTTACCATCAAATCAAAATTTCGGGGGGGATGCAGATCCCTCAGTTCCCATTAAATACGCCCACGCTGGTAAACTGTAGATAACGAGTTATCTCTACGGTATCTGGTCCGAAGCGCCCCAATGTCAAGAAACATTATACGTTGATTACCTATAAATTGATGACTAACTTATTGTATGACGGGAACCGTGCTATAATAAACTGCACAAAATTATGTAGTAGCGTTAATTTTTATGATAAATTATTTAACGCAATAAAATAACTACTTATCTGCCGTAACGAAGCACGGGTATTCAGATAGTAATTTATATTAGAGCATTCGAAAATTTGGTATCAAGATACTTAGTAGCAATTTTATGACAGCCAACAAAATGATAGTACAAAAATGATAGTACAAATGATAGTACAAAATGATAGTACAAAAATGATAGTACAAATGATAGTACAAAATGATAGTACAAAAATGATAGTACGAAAATGATAGTACGAAAATGATAGTACAAATGATAGTACAAAATGATAGTACAAAAATGATAGTACAAAATGATAGTACAAAAATGATAGTACAAAAATGATAGTACAAATGATAGTACAAAATGATAGTACAAAAATGATAGTACAAAATGATAGTACAAAAATGATAGTACAAAAATGATAGTACAAATGATAGTACAAAATGATAGTACAAAAATGATAGTACGAAAATGATAGTACGAAAATGATAGTACAAATGATAGTACAAAATGATAGTACAAAAATGATAGTACAAAATGATAGTACAAAAATGATAGTACAAAAATGATAGTACAAATGATAGTACAAAATGATAGTACAAAAATGATAGTACAAAAATGATAGTACAAATGATAGTACAAAATGATAGTACAAAAATGATAGTACAAAATGATAGTACAAAAATGATAGTACAAAAATGATAGTACAAATGATAGTACAAAATGATAGTACAAAAATGATAGTACGAAAATGATAGTACGAAAATGATAGTACAAATGATAGTACAAAATGATAGTACAAAAATGATAGTACAAAATGATAGTACAAAAATGATAGTACAAAAATGATAGTACAAATGATAGTACAAAATGATAGTACAAAAATGATAGTACAAAATGATAGTACAAAAATGATAGTACAAAAATGATAGTACAAATGATAGTACAAAATGATAGTACAAAATGATAGTACAAAATGATAGTTATATGAAAAATGATTACTTTTGTATTTACTTTTTCTTCGAATTGTTTATTTCTTGTTTTTATCTATGTTGACCTTTTGTTTATTTCACAATCTGGGACTTTAAGAAAATAAAATAGTAGTTATTATTACATAACGCCCCCCCCCCCCCCCCAAAGTCAGGTGTAAACATATTCCACACAGAATATTTAAATTTTTCGTATAAATTATTTTTAATTATTGAAATATTCTCTTTTATTCTTAATATTCTCATTATACTAGAATTAAAAAAGAAAATAAAGAATATGTTATAAAAGGGAGTTTCTGTAAATATGATTACGCTTATGTAAATTTCTGTATATATATTTCTACATATATATTCTATATATTGTCTACATTACCTGTATTCTGGGCTTGGACAGGCCTGCGCCAAACAGACCAGTACTGCTCCTTCATCCTGCTGTACGGTTACGCTGTTAGAATGCTCCAGGATGATTGGGGGTTCTTGTGCTCGCCGTTCTGCAACAAAGGAGAATCCCTTAGAACTCACGAAAAACAAATATTCCATCATTAAAAATTGGTTAAATTAAACAATATATGACATTTTTGGTATTTATAATCACATAATTTATTTACATACATATTTACATTTAAATATCAATCAAACGCATCCTGACTCCAAGGACAGCCTACATTTGTAAAAACTATTACAACATTCACAGAAGAAAAATATATACAACAAATTATAAAACTTACACAGACACAATTTCTGAATACAAGTATATACTTTTCTTAAGAAAAGTATATATAATATTGTATAAATTTCATTTTTTTATTTTACAATTTTGATTAAACGTATAATAGAACGTACATACAGTAGAACTTGGTTAATTCCAGCCCCTAGGGACTGATGAAAAAGTTTGGATTATCCAAAATTCGAATTACAACAATTTTTGAAAATAATGGGCTAAAAAATCGAACTACATATTTTCACGCACTTTTTAATTAAAACAAGAAAAAATAAATGACATTTTATTTAAAGAAAAACAAAAATTGCAGAAATTGATAAGTGAGCAATAGATAATAAATAATTTTCCAAAAAAGTAAAAATAAAACTCTATTGTTTTTTGAAAAAGTTTGAAATTTTTGTTTGCTTCTTTGATTGAAGCCTATCGGACATCACAAAATAATCTAAACCATTTAATGATTTAAAAACATTCTCACTGACATAATTTTTACTTTCTATAAATCGTCTTAATTCCTTTATATAAAAGAGTGAATCGACTGGACTCGGAAAGGGTGTTTCCCGGGTTACTGTAGACTCATCTTCACCATCATGCTTCTGAGATGATGCGAATCTCTTCCAGAACATCGGCGTTAATTTCGGCTTCAGCTAAGTCACCGCACACTACGACATCTTCATCATCATGCCTCTGAGAAGATGCGAATCTCTTCCAGAACATCGGCGTTAATTTCGTCTTCAGTTAAGTCTCCGCAAACTACGACATCTTCATCATCATGCCTCTGAGAAGATGCGAATCTCTTCCAGAACATCGGCGTTAATTTCGTCTTCAGTTAAGTCTCCGCAAACTACGACATCTTCATCATCATGCTTCTGAGAAGATGCGAATCTCTTCCAGAACATCGGCGTTAATTTCGTCTTCAGTTAAGTCTCCGCAAACTACGACATCTTCATCATCATGCTTCTGAGAAGATGCGAATCTCTTCCAGAACATCGGCGTTAATTTCGGCTTCAGTTAAGTCTCCGCAAACTACGACATCTTCATCATCATGCCTCTGAGAAGATGCGAATCTCTTCCAGAACATCGGCGTTAATTTCGTCTTCAGTTAAGTCTCCGCAAACTACGACATCTTCATCATCATGCTTCTGAGAAGATGCGAATCTCTTCCAGAACATCGGCGTTAATTTCGTCTTCAGTTAAGTCTCCGCAAACTACGACATCTTCATCATCATGCCTCTGAGAAGATGCGAATCTCTTCCAGAACATCGGCGTTAATTTCGGCTTCAGTTAAGTCTCCGCAAACTACGACATCTTCATCATCATGCCTCTGAGAAGATGCGAATCTCTTCCAGAACATCGGCGTTAATTTCGGCTTCAGTTAAGTCTCCGCAAACTACGACATCTTTATCATCATGCTTCTGAGAAGATGCGAATCTCTTCCAGAACATCGGCGTTAATTTCGGCTTCAGTTAAGTCTCCGCAAACTACGACATCTTCATCATTATGCTTCTGAGATGATACGAATCTCTTCCAGAACATCGGCGTTAATTTCGGCTTCAGTTAAGTCTCCGCAAACTACGACATCTTCATCATTATGCTTCTGAGAAGATACGAATCTCTTCCAGAACATCGGCGTTAATTTCGGCTTCAGCTAAGTCACCGCACACTACGACATCTTCATCGACGTTAATGAAATCTTCACAGGGTTATCCGACAGTCTGGAACGGCGTCTTGTCGTCCGCCCGATTGTTGTAAATCCTCAACAGAATCGATGCGACTTATTCCATAATCTTTTGATTTTAAAAATCCATCTTTAAAGCAGCTACCCCAGGGGGTAATATTTTGACAAGATTTAAGATCGACAGCCTCTCTGTCCACTTCCCATTGGAGGTTCGAGACTCGTAAAAAAATCGAATTATCCAAGATTTTATTCGAATTAACCACAATTTTTTTACATTGTTTATGCACTGAATTCTAGGGACCGAGAGAGATATTCGAATTAAAGATGATTTCGAATTATAGAAGTTCGAATTATCCATGTTCCACTGTATTTCCAGAATGTATATTTAATTGTATAACCCTATATAACTGGTGACCCTATCCACTAAGGATTTTTATTAATGTCGTCTGAAAAAAAGGAGCGGATTATTAAAAAAATGGAAGCTTTCAAATGTCTTCAATATTTTAAAGACGATCAATATATTGATCAATGAAAATATTGACCGTGTAAGGGATGTCTAGCATGTAGATAAATTATCACTACAGTCTTTACTAATGTTACAGCTTGAGAGGAAAACGTGGAACAATGCAAGAATACATTTAATAATGTATATAGACAACCCCATAAAACAGAAGAGATACACCAGAAATCCGAGGATTCGAGATTGGAGGACTAAACCCCCTTTCTTGGTAGTAATTTAATTTCTCCAGAACGTGCTCTGCCTGGAAAGGATATCCGGGAGGCTTTCATATTGCTTGTCTATACAACAGCATTCATGTTGTACATGGAATAACAACATAGCTGCCAACGGCCAAAGCCATGCTGAATGATCACGGAAGTTAAGCAACGTCGGGCTTGTCCAGTATCTGAATGGGTGACCGACTTAGTGCTGATGGAATAATAAAAGGATGGAAACCTGTATATAGCCCGGTGTTAATAGCCCAATTGTTCATACGCCGTTAATTCGACTATCCAACTAGTAGTCCTACTAAGTCGGATTACAAATCGTAACGTGAATAGCCTGATTAACTGAATGAAGAATCCTGAACACCCAAGAAATCTTGTGATATAATTGTCGCTCTCAGACAAGCTATATATACACAACTTTAAAAGTAAATCACCAAAAGTTGCCAGTAGTATGAGGTTGTTGAAAATGGTTTCCGTTATTTGAGTGGAAAGACTACGACAGGGCCAATAACTAAAGCCATAAATACATTATTCTTAATAAATAAATACAACAGGCTACCCATACTGGTCCGGGGGCGAGGTTAGCTCAGTGGTAGAGCACTGGACTAATAAGCTGGAAGCCTGAGTTCTAATCCCGAGCAAGCACTAAAGATTTTTTCTTCTAGTGTCTTCGTTCACCGGTTGAATTCGGCCTCCCTGACCGTCCCTAGGCCAACCCAGCCTTTAATTAATTTAATAATGGGTACCTTGGTTGGTGCTAATGACTCTAGCAGTCGAAGCAGCCAAGGGGAAAATCAGGCGGCCGAAGCATAGTACTGACCACACTATCTCCCTAGTGTGCCGTATGGTCATGAATCAGATACCTCTATAGTATCTGCCCCTCAGGGCCCTCGTGACCTGTTACGGGACTGATTTTTTTTTTTTTTTTACTCATACTTGTCCAGTCTCCGTTAAATAAGAAGAAATATAATTGGGTCTTGTTACCTTACATTATCTATTTCATAGTATTATTTTTAATTGAGGTTAATTTCCACTATGATGGCAGACCTTGAATTACTAGAAATTAACTGTCCCTCATAGAGTTTTAATTGCGTTTCTTTTCTGCCTGTCCCCGTCAGATAGGCTTGCCATATTTTTGGAGAGTTAAACCGAGACACATTAATATGGGATGGGCATACCTGGGGGGTCGGGAATAAAAACAGTACAAATTATAAGCAAAATGGTGAGTTTTAAGCCTAGCAAGTAACGGGAAGGGGGGATCCTGAACTGTTAGTCTACCCAAACCTTAAAAATAAGAACGGAACTTTTTTTGCTACTTGATTTTCTTAAAAAAATCTCTCAGCCAAATAGTAGTGTCTGGCAGCTGGCAGCGCTGTGCAGGTAGTTCCAGCGTTTTACAGTTAGATTACTTCTCATTTCTTTGACACTGTGAGCAGTAGTAAAAATGTTAATTGTAGAAAAGTAACCGATTTAAAAAAGATTCTTATAAACATGAATTCATTACTTTTTACATCTTACAGCCTTTTCCTAGACATTGATAAAACTGGGCGGGACACCGAAACAATTGTAAAATACCGGGACAGTCCCGGTCAAACCGTGATGTATGGCATATCCTTAGGTTTTCCAGGCGAGGTAATAATATCCGGAACCCTTGCACAGCCTCCTCGCCTATAACCTTGGTAATACTCGTAAATATATTGGGTGTTACCATATGAGTTCTTGGAAACATAAACTTTTAAATTTTAACGCCCACTTAATAAAATATAGTATGACGGGAACCGTGCTGTAATAAACTGCACAGGATTGTATAGTAACGTAATTTTAATGAAACCTTATTTAACGCAATGTGTTAATAAATAAAATAAATTCATGATTAATTCTCTCCAACTAATTATACGTTCACTAGGGTAAATAAAAGTCCAAAAATTTCCACTGCCCTTTTTATTTTTATTGGGAATCGTTTTCATGGACTTAGCCTAATATTCTAGGCGAGAAGAGCTGTGCCATTATGTTATTTAAGGTAAAGCTTTTTGAGCTTTATTCGTTGTAGGAGTTTCTGGATGGTGGATATTGAAGTAGGTAATGAAGTCTACAAATTTCTACTGTTCTATTTATTCTTATTTTAAAATGAGTCTAATTCCCTGAAAACGTTTTCCAATACCTATTCCTAAACTTACACGTTCCTTGAAGAACTGATCTTTTTTACAATGAGAAATTCCTGGCAGATGATGAACTGCGAAGAAAGGTGTTGAATTGTTGATTACTAGCGGACTGTGTGGTTCCCCAAGAGAAATTCCATAAGATGTGTTTACTTCCCCTAAGGCTGCTGACCCTGCAATAGGGTCCAATAAATTCCTTGCTGATACTCGGGGCCTCGGGCGGGGGCAGGGAAGAGGGCCATCAGAATGTCGTTAGGTAAACATAAACTTTTTCCAAGTCGACAAAGACGGATCTGGAAAATCTTGGTTGTTCTCTCTTGCTTCATCGCCTTCTCCTCTGTGCTCTATTTTAGGGTTCAAGATGTCAACACAGAGATAAGAATGTAAGACAGCATTTGAACCGCTTTCAGTTACAGGACCACCTCAGTCGGAGACATTGCTTGATACAAGTATCTCATATTAGATGCATCTTTGAGTCTTACATTAAAAGTCAATACAATATTTGAGAAAACAAATTAACAGAAATTTAAGCATACCCTGTCTCTTTGAGGACCTCGTCTATAGTGGAAAATAGGAAAGCAGAGATGGTAAAAGGTCTATGATACCTGCCATATCCTAATTTTATTTTTTATTTTTATAGATACAGATTTATACAAAAATACAAACTTATAGAGCTAAATACAACAAAATTGTTAAGAGAACATAAAACTAACTTTCATAGATTTTTGTACAGAAGTAAGGGCTATACATTATTTACAGTATTGCTATTTACATTATATTACTCTATAGTTACTATATTTACAACAATTTATATCTCAACAACAAAATGGGGTATTTCAACAACAAAATGGGGTCCCACAAGGAGGTGTTTTAAGTCCAACCCTGTAATATCTACTGAGCTTTACACGAGTTTAGAACTCACTATCTTTTAGTGATGAGCAATAGTGCTATTTTCTGTTAAATGTTCAATCTGCTAATGCTAATTACACAGGCACACACAAAAAAAAAAAGTGGTATTTTCCAAAGACACCATACATATATTCTTATGTATTTCGACACGCTGAATCCGAATCCGTAGTCCGTTTCACCCCATCACGTCAGGTTTAACCCTTTCCGTACGCAAAGACCCGCAAGGAGTGTGTTCTCTTGTACGGGATACTCGCACCCGGCTTCGGTCTCCCTGTACGGGATACTTTTCCCACTCTCGGTCACAGCGCCTCGACTTTCAGCGATCTCCTCGCCGTCGTAAAACTCTTCTTTTATAAAATAGAAGGTTTTTTTCAGTTACCATTTGCCCTTTCTTTTATGAATAATAAGCAAGGGAATTAAATACTCAATAACTACATCAAATAAATTTTCCATCTTCATTTTTGATCCGTGACTTTGTACACCGGCGGAGTTAAATTTTTTTTTTATGTATAAAATTTAGTTACAAAAACAAAAGCATAATTATAAATATTTACAGTTAATTCAATGAATTATTTAATTAAATATGTAATATATTAAACATTTTAATTAAATATTAATTTTTTTTTTTAAATTGAGGAAACACAAATATAAGATCTTAACTTCAGGACTAAAAGTTAACTGATTTTGCAAATAAATGCTGTTAGGAATGTACAGAATTATAAAAACAAAAGGTAATTTAACTAGGTTTGACAGGGTAACTGGGCGGAGAAGGCAAAGAGTTCTAATTAGACTAAAAACGACCAAAAACTTCATTCAAATGCCATCTAGTAATAGGCAGGAATACTAGACGTTTTTTTTTTTATTTTTTTTTTTATTTATTTATTTTTTTTTTTTACGGCGCATCTACATCTAGGTCATTAGCGCCGACATCCAGGGTGCAGCGAGAAATTTTACCAGCGAGCCGTGGGATGATGAAATTCCTGCCGGAGGTGGGAATTGAACCCACTTATGAATCCAAGGCTCTAACCATTAGACCACGGGAGACCCCCACTAGAAGTACAATACGGTAACGCTAGATAGCTCTAAAGTCGAGAAATGAGAAGATAAAGAATGCGAGAGATACGCCGAGCTCTCGACTGCTGTACAAGTTTACGGTAAGTGGGTCCCGTCTTCCTTCGACTTCTACACAAGTCCACGGTATGTGGGTCCCGACCGCTCTCGACTACTGGAGCAGTCCAAGGTACGGAAAGGGTTAAGGACATTTGAAGTTAAAATTTCTTATGAAGTCGTTTAAGAAGAAATAACTAGAACTTCCATGGTTTTGAGGGTCGCTGAATTTGAATCCGAGGTCTGTAGTCACCTAATCGGCGCAAAATCAAGGTCATTTTAAGAACAAATACGTTTATTTTTCATAAAATTAATTTGTAAAAAATGTTACGTCCAGATATGTGTTGTATGTTCCAATAAAAAAGGCAAAAATAGAATTATGAGGCTTCATTGAACTAAAATACTATGTTAATATTTTCTAGGGGTCGCTAAATTTGAATTCGAGGTCAGCTTGTATGTTAAATTTTGAGTGAGGTCGCTTAAGAAGAAAAAACTAGAGCTTCCAAGGATTTGAGGGTCGCTGAATTTGCACCCAGGGTCCGTTTATACCATACGTTTTTTTTTTTATTGGAACCCCCAATGTAAGTTTAAGATCACTTTATATACCCTTCAGATCTTAGAGTTCCATAGCTTCTTTATATGTAGTTTGAATTTTGAAAAATTGTCTGTTTATTGATATCTCTGTTGACAGTTAGGCTGTCAAACAACCACTCATCTTTCTTCAATTCTTCGCCTTCTTCAATATTCGTCAATCAAATAACGTATTGTTAATGTTTTACCATTTTTTTTAATAAGGCGCGGAGACAATGGTCCATTGGTGAAAAAGTTTCTTGCTTCTGATGAACTAACTTACACACCAATGAGTGAACAAGTACTTGTTAGTTGTCACCAAGCCAGCGTAACAAGGCGTTCTGTTATGTCAACACGATTCGTTCAGTTTCTATTTATACAAACTCATCCGGCGAATAATACTGCGCAAGCTGGTGTTGGTTGAATGGAGTTGATAAGGGTTGGATAGAGTATCCGGTCTAGGGTCATTATCATTTGTCAGGTGGAGTTAGGTCCTTCCTACGTGATAGGATTGACCCCCCTTCCCCCACATCCTATCCTATCCTGGGGGTGAATACACCCGATCAGGAGGAAGTCTCTCGTCTCTTCCTGGATTCTACCGTCTTATCCGGAAATGGGAAATGTTCATCGGGTCGACCGCTAGAGTTTTTCATCGAATTCCTGAAGAATGTAGCTAGAGTGTTTACTTTTGTACCAAAGATGACACATTTTAAAAATGAAATCAGTTAGTGTGTGTGTGTGCGGCTCAGTTTGGGTGTGCGAATTTCTAGAACCTAATATTCTATTTATAATAAATGTATATATATATATATATATATATATATATATATATATATATATATATATATAACAACGTTGATAGCTGAAATGTTGAAAATATATTCAGAAAATGAAATATTAAAACGCCAGGTTTTATTTAGTGAAAAAAAAAAAAGGAATACGGTGAAGAATATATAGGCAGATATAATGACGAATGAAATACGAGCTTGAACGTGTTTTGTGTTTATTTCTACCTCTTTGTAGTGGGATAAGAGTTGAGAGTTCTACCTCACTGGCGGCCATGTTGAATCGTAGAGATAACCTGTATATCAGTCAAGGTCCATTTATTCCAATATTTATTCTATTTCTTATTGGTGTGAATGTTTTCCTGATAGAATTTAGCATATTGGACTTTTCAGATAACATTTTAGCATATCCCGTTGAAATATTGCTATTGAGGTCGCATTTGTAGAACAATTTTTGAGAAAAATGTATTTTTTCAATTCTAGGTTACTAGAAACCAAAAATGGGTTTGTGCATATGTGTAGACAAATATAAAAAAGGGGGCTAGGTTACCTCTGAGGTAGAGAGCTCGACTATAGTTCTGGAAAACCTAAATTCAAAACTCGGGCTCGCTCTAAGGATTTTACCTCCTATCGTCGTCGTTCGAGGTTTGGATTGGGAGTTCCTGTTACAAGACTGATTTCTGATATATATATATATATATATATATATATATATATATATATATATACATATATATTTTTATGGAGCCAAAATGATTTTTTTTAGATCTAGAGGATCCTTCATTGAGTAATCTCCTCCTTGGCAAATCTTCTCCGATGTGATAACTGAGAAGATATCACACTAGTATTTCTAAAGTGAAACAACTCAAAATAAAACTCAACTGAAAATGAGTCACTATTGCCTATGGCAAACGGCCATAGCCACGTTGAATACACCGGTTCCCGTAGATCACCGAAGTTAAGCAACGTCGGGCGTGGCCGGTACCTGAATGGGTGACCGACCACGTGCTGTTGGCATTATAAAAGGGTGGCAACCTGTAGATAGCCCAGGTAGGTATACAAGCTCTGAAGCTAGGTACATACAGTTTTGATGGTTGATATAGAGATATATTGACCAATGTCTTTCATAGTCATAAATATGACGGTGTGAATAAAACCGATTTTTGAGTTGATCATGATCATGATCAACACATTTTACATCTCAGACTATGTCTTCTTAATTATCAACAAAAAAAAGGGGGGCAACTAGAAATGTAGCCTCCACGAAACGGGACAGTTCTTCCTCCCCTCCATAGCCCTGAAGAAGGCTTGTATATCGTTGGCGTTAATAAATTCATTTTAACTATAAAATGTAGTTTTTATTGAATCAAAAAGACCGCAACCCTGATGATCAACACCTTTTACTTCTCCGATGTGAGAATAAACAAGTCTCTTACCATTATAGAACCAGGAAACAATTAAACATCTTCCTAAGACGACCCAAAGTTCATTTTATGAAATGACTTTAAGTAACTTGGGCAAAGCAAGAGTCCCTAAGCAAATAAGCCAATAACTATTTATTACCGAACATTAGGAGTAGCCCAAGAATCTCAGACCATCTCCATAAGGTGAACAAGATCCGCCTATTATCCAGCTTTGTCCGGCAATATCCAATACCAGAGGGCGGTCCTAACAGTACTGCAGTTCTTGGGACTGTTATAGTATAGTTGTGTTCGGAATGGCTAACTTCCGCTGGTACAATGTCCATTTGCAAACTAACTGGCAGTTCTCCGCCCATTGGTTCAGTACCTCCAGCAATTCAGTTGTGTAACGCCATCGTCGTTTATGGCTTGGTAAGTGCAGTAACATTAACAATTGTGAAGTTTGCTTCGCAGGAGTTGTATGAACCGATCATAGTGTTCAACCAGACCCATTTTTAACATTTATATATATAGTAGACTCTCCTTAATCCGGCGTTGTCGGATTAGAAAAAACGCCGAATTAGAATTATTCCGGCCGCCTGAACAGTCTTAGGGTGCACCTACACTGGACCCGTTCAGATCCGATCCAGTAGCCACTGACTGTCGGAAGAAAAACAAACACATGCATCTCAATGGAGGTGCCTACATTGGTCCCGCTCCGATCCAATCCGGTCCAATCCAACGGCCACCGATTCTTGGCCATTCAAACGTGTTTGTTTCTAGACCGATTTCGGACCGACAAAGCAAAATGGCGCCAACCCACATTTAGTGTTTCAAAAAGGTCTACAGGTTCTAAATCTTAACCGATTTCAATGCATTGTTTTTTATATCAAAGGAAATAACATTTAGAAAAACTTTGTCAATTCACATTTTTGTTTTTTTTTTCCCCTTGTTTATTAAATTGCGTGAAACACTCATTTTCACTTCACTAGGAGGTCATTACTGACGAGATGTGACCAATGTTGGGCAAAACTAACGTTAGTAAACTAAACTAACGTTAGTTTCCTCTAACTAAAACTAAACTAATGTATTTTTAGTTTAGTTTTAGATTTATATAATTATTAATCATGTGGAGTCCGTTTTTAGTAAGGTAATTAGTTTAGTTTAGTAATAGAGACCTAAATTTGTGATTTTAGTTTAGTTTTAGTTTTAAGTTAACTAATTTAGTTTATCAAAGAACATATCGTCGATACAAAAGCAAACTAACGAATATGGAAATCACCACTTTTCAGAGTGGAAAAGTATTTATTCATAACTTTTTTTGGACAGTAAAATATTCGGCAGATTTGACCTTTTGATAGTGGAATACTTTCCCTTTAATAGAGTGAAGTCAGCTTGAAGAATTTGCCGTAAATAAGTCCAGCAGAAATTATTAAAGATGGACAATGAAAGATGCATTTTTTCATATTCGTTAGTTTGCATTTGTATCGACGATATGTTTTCAAATAACGAGAAAAAGCCACAATTTCTTATTCTTAAGCAAGTTCTATTTCTTTTAATAATTTACTTAAGGATCGAAATAACATATGATTTATATTAATTCATGTTATTTTAGTAAAACTAAACTAAAGCTTTAATTTAGTTTTTAGTCAATTCCCAAAGATTTAGTTTTAGTTTACTTAAAATCCAATAATTAGTAAAACTTTAGTTTTAGTTTTTTTTTAGGTTGCAATTTTTAGTTTAGTTTTAGTTTATTCCAAAAAGTGAATTTAGTTTTAATTTTAGTTTTAGTTTTTAGTTTTGCCCAACATTGGCTGTGACTAAATCGGAACGGATTGGGTCGAGACCAATGTAGGCACTCACGTCGGCCGCTGTTGGCTGTTGTCGATCAAACGAAATCGGATCAGATCGGTTCGGGCGAAATACGGGTCGAATGTAGGTGCAGCCTCAACTGACAGACCGGCCGGAACATATACATGTTCAGGCGACCGGCTTTCAGGCGGACTGTTCAGGCCTAACTGACAGACCGGCCGGAACATATGCATGTTCAGGCGACCGGCTTTCAGGCGGACTGTTCAGGCCTAACTGACAGACCGGCCGGAACATATGCATGTTCAGGCGACCGGCTTTTAGGCGGACTGTTCAGGCCTAACTGACAGACCGGCCGGAACATATACATGTTCAGGCGACCGGCTTTCAGGCGGACTGTTCAGGCCTAACTGACAGACCGGCCGGAACATATACATGTTCAGGCGACCGGCTTTCAGGCGGACTGTTCAGGCCTAACTGACAGACCGGCCGGAACATATACATGTTCAGGCGACCGGCTTTCAGGCGGACTGTTCAGGCCTAACTGACAGACCGGCCGGAACATATACATGTTCAGGCGACCGGCTTTCGACCGGACTGTTCAGGCCTAACTGACAGACCGGCCGGAACATATACATGTTCAGGCGACCGGCTTTCAGGCGGACTGTTCAGGCCTAACTGACAGACCGGCCGGAACATATACATGTTCAGGCGACCGGCTTTCGACCGGACTGTTCAGGCCTAACTGACAGACCGGCCGGAACATATACATGTTCAGGCGACCGGCTTTCAGGCGGACTGTTCAGGCCTAACTGACAGACCGGCCGGAAGATATACATGTTCAGGCGACCGGCTTTCGACCGGACTGTTCAGGCCTAACTGACTGGCCTGCCTGACCGTGTGTAGCCTGCTTTAGTTGACACATTTATTTTCTTAGCCTTCTTTGACTTCCTTTTAATGAACTACCACGAAAAAAATGTTTGGGAAGCTCGGAAGGAAAGGTTTTCTAAAAACCCTGGATCCTGGCTCTTTCGAGTTGCGAGAACCGCCGGATTAGAGAGAGCGACGGATAAGGGAGAGTCTACTGTATTGTCATTTAACATTTTTTTTAAAAAGAATCTATTTAATACGCCGTAAAATTAAATGTTCATTATTTTCAACTTTATTTCATAAATTTATCTACAAGTTTCTTGGCCTCCTTGAACCTTCTTCAAGGGGCTATTAGATCTTACCATATACTCCGCTCTAATAATATATTAACAGAGGAAGAAGCGAAAACACCATTATTTGCGAAAACATAAGAATTTAATACAAGAAATAAAATGGATTCAGCTGAATTTAAATTTTGGTTACGTGAATGTGTTAACCGGTATCATTGTTATACAAAACACACACACTCACACACACACACACTCACACACACACACTCACATACATATATACACAATAATATATGAAATTACTTTAATCGACTTTATGAACAAGTCTTTAATAAAAGAGTTTATTCTCAAAATGTAATTTATATTTACAAAATAAAATCTTTCTCACAAAATATAAATGTGACTATTTTGTATGCATAATTCATTTCGTTCAAAATCGACTTATTACGGAATGATTACCATTAAGTTAGGTTTATATACAGCAGAATCGTTCCATGGAAGTGGTTTTTATTTTTCGTTTTATGTAAAAAATTGAAAAAAAAAAAAAACGATAACCACATTTTCATGGCATGGTAAGAACACTGCTAGCACAAGTAACTATTCTTACAATAACAAAATAAATGAGTCATATATGATTTATAAAAACACTTTAATTTATTAGTATACTCTTTAATTCGACTAATACTGAATTGTGCGTTTGCAAATTATACACTAATATAAAGTTAAAGACATGTTAATTTGTAATTTTATATTTAGATTTAATCAATGTCAATCTAGATTTAAGAGACACAATTAATTAGAACTTATATTGTTTCAAATAGAATATATCTAAATTTAGTTTCATAAAATTTTAAATAAAGCATATATTTTAAATGACTCATAAACTAATATTGGTACTTACGGTACGGTGATACTTAGGTTAAAGAGGCGGGTCTCGTTCAGAGATCTGAATCATGGATAACGCATTTCTATTGGTCAATCACTATCAGAGATATCATCTATTGTGTTTATAGTAACCATCTTGTTCCCTTTGTCTTTTTAACGCAATTCATTTGTGCTTTATTTGCCCAAGCAATTGTTTTTTTTTTTTTTTTTTTTTTTTTTTTTTTTTTTTTTTTTTTTTTTTTTTTTTTTTTTTTTTTTTTTTTACGCGATTTCAGTTTCTGTGCGAGATAGCGACATCAGAATAGCTAGGATGAAAGCTACTTTTTCGAAGCGATGCCAAATTGTTTATCAGTCCATTATCCAGCGAAAAACCATCCTTGATCTATATTATCAACGATTTGGATTGACTAGAGTTTAGATATAATCTTGAGCGAGCGGAAACGCATAGCAATTATGCTATTAATATAAGTGCTACGCGTTTTCGCTAGCTAAAGGTTATATCAAAACTCTAGTTAACCTAAATCATTGATAATCCCGTCGCCATATTGGCGAAATCTGATTTGATTCCTTGATCCAGATCTCTGACACGGTGTAGATCCAGTTCTCTGAGACCCGGCTCTTTAACCTGCTTTGACGCTAATACGTAAGTACCCTAATATTTTATATGGACAAATGAACAATAAACTCGTGAATATTCTGAATCAAATAAAATGTAGGTATACGAATAAAAATATAAATAAATATGTAAATAGTAAATTCTTAACATTTTGTAAATCGAAAAACACACCTTGCCTAATTATTTTGAAAGTAGATGTTATATTGTTGTTATAACATGTAAAAGTATATATATATATATAATCGGCATATTAACAACAGGGATTTTATCTCCGGACTATCTAAAGGTTAACACCCTTTTTTAATACCAACAGCACGTGGTCGGTCACCCATTCATGTACTGGCCTAACTTGGGTCTTCTGAGGGAATCGGTGAATTCAACGTGGCTATGGCCGTTGGAGGTCTAATTACTTTGTATACATAATTAATAATCTTTAAAAAACAACTAAATACGGAACTTTTGTCATTAAGGTACATTTATTTACAACTAATTTTGGCCATAGAAGAGGCCAAATTTAAATATCTCCTTACAATTAATATTTATTCTTACAAAAAGACACATGCACTCATAAAACATAAGAGTGTGGGGTTTTCTCCTTAAAAATAATGACGTATACCGAATTCAAACATTGACCAGTATTTCCTTTGATTTATTATAAAAAAGAATTTTCCGAATAATGTTGGAAAATAATTTGGTACAGATATAAAACTGTCCTTTCTAAGTTGGAAAGCTATAGGAACCTCGGCATGCCTTACATTTCCATATTCCTCCTCTGTGCCTTTCTGTTTGATGTAAGAAAATACAAAAAAAAAAAAGAAAAAAAAAGCGGTTCAGAAGAAAGAGGGCTTTGAACCTTTGCTGGCTTTGTCCGATGAAAAACGCAGACACGGTCCGAGGAAAAACATGACAAGGAACGGGGCCGGTTGTAATTTTTCCGGCATCTAGTTTTTCTCCCTAGTCTCATTCCGTGTATTTATTTTCCGCAAGAACGGAAGAGAAAAATAAAAGTACAATCAATTTGCCAAACTATTTTCTGATTTTCATTCTTCAGATTCTCTAGACTAATATTTTTAGAATATTTTGATTTATACTTAATTTGGTAAATACATGGATTAATAATAACTTATCCAAAAATTATTACACTGCCACAAAAAAAAAAAAATAAATAAAAAAACAAAATCATAATAAAAAAAAAAGAAGTTTGGACCCAGGGAGCAGACCATGTTTACTCTATGTTTTGGACTCTGCCTTTCGAAGCTTAAAAATAAATTTTTTGGAGTCCCCAAAGAAGTTGATTGGTCCATTTGGAACCAAGTTACGGTCCTTTAAATATTTGACATTTATCAAAATTTTGCGTTATATTTTAGTATTGTTTATGTTTTCTGATGCATACAATATTTTTTACTGCTTACTAAAATATAAGCAAAAACATACAACAATGTAATGAGCATTACCTTAGCTCCAAATGGACCCCTCGACTTCGTTGAGAACTCACGAAATTTGTATTTTTGAGCTCTGAAAAGCAGCATAGAGGAAACAGTCTATGCTTCCAAAGCAGAGTTTGGTTACTTAGACTTAAATCACCCTGTATATATATCTGTGTATGGGTGTGTGTGTGTGTGTGTGTGTGTGTGTGTATATATATGTATGTAAAGGGGTGGTAACCTACAGTGATGTGGGGTGGGTAAATACCCAGTGGGTAGGTAAATATAAATTGGGTATTTACCCACAGGGAAGGTAAATACCCAAAAAGTGGGTATTTTCAGTTTTTGAGCTTGATACAACTTTTTTGAATATTTTTTTGGTGGAAACAAGGACTGAAACTTACCCATTTGTTCATAAAAGCTTAATGAACATTAATACTTACCCAGTAATATTTTAAAGAAAGTTAAAAGTCGGTCCGGGTATTAATGGGTATTTACAACTTAATGTATATCTATGAATTTTCATGATTACTTTTACAGTTGGGAAGGTTAATTAATTTTAAAAAGGTTTTAATGAAGCCTATTCATTATTAAGGACTTATTTAAATTTAAAAAAGGGCCAAAAAAATTTTGAATGTTTATTATAATAGTTCAAAACCTTTTAAGTTTGTGATCCTTGTTAATATTATTTGAAATTATGCTCATACAGTAGTAACAACATTACAGTAAGCGGAAATCTCACCAGAAATGAAAAGGTAGTAGCTTCTTGATGACAGAGTGTTTTGAGTACGAATTGGGAAACTAGTTAACATCCTTGATCCAATTGTTGAACTTATCACTGCCATTCAGTTAAATGCCCCTTTGATCCACACAGTTCATAAGAGATTTAAGAATTACTGAAAACTCTTCAACAAGAAACCCAGAATCTTCTCTTTAAAAAACGGAGGAAAAACTTGTGTTAACTAAATAGGAGAAACGCATTCAGTTTGGTGTTGGAAACGCAAATCTTGCTGCAGACTTGTTGAACTCTTCCATTTGTTTTGTGTGCGAATTAGGGATATGGACCAAGAGGGATTATGGCAAAGATCCTTTGTTCGGGAAGGTCTTGAAGACAATGACAAAGAAAATAATAAAATAAGTCCCATGTTATGGTGGAGAGGCTTGAAAGGTTCATGTGTTTTGATCAATGAGTAGGTAACTTAATTTGTGTTTTGAGAAATTGAGATAATCCTAGTCCAAAGTTTTAGCTGAGGCTACATTTTTGTGAATGCAGTACAGTAGTATCAAATTTAGGCAAACAACTTGTTTTATTGGTAGTCGGAAGGTCCATGGCAGATTTTCAGGTAATAATTTACTATTTATTAACCTCTCAGTGATCCTATTTTATAATTTACTATTATTTTAATAGTTTCTCAGTGTTGCAATAGCTCTAAAACTGGCAAGATCCATGACATTTTTCAATATTCGATTAGTAAGTCGCGGTTTAATTAAATACCTTAAATACCCGGGTATTTATGAAATTGGGTATTTACCCTGGGTATTTACCCTAAAGAATAAATACCCGGGTATTTTACAACACTGGTAACCTATAGATAACCCGTCCCGAAAATCTCTTTTATGTATAGTTTGAGGTTAGAGTATAAATAATTAATTATTTGATTGTTATTTACTCCTCAAATAGTTATTAATGTAAGTAAGATGTAATTGGTATTGATGCTGTTTGATTGTAGTTAATGCAGGGTTTAATTACTGACTGTTGTGATATCATGAATATTACCTTACTATTATATCAACAATATTAATTATATATTCCCGCTAATAAAAAATTATAATTGCAGGATATTATTAGCGAATTTCTCATTAGATAGAATAGGCGCTCACAAGGTTAGGGTCATCGACAGAGTGTCGTCTACATACTAAAAATGTCTATGTATAAAAATTTTCAAGAAAACTGCTATTCCGTTCTTAGAGGTAAATCAATTTGTGTTTTAATGTTGACCGAGGCGCCGCACAGTGGTCAAAAACCACCCAAATGCGCTCAAAACTCAATAACATGTGATATTGTTGATTTAGAAACCTGGAATTAAATATGTCAAGTAGAACACGATTTTTCACTTGGATCACTTCAGAAATTTTTTGCAGACAACACTGACTTGAGTACTGCAAAAAAAAAATCCATCTTCGATTTGTTTCGAATGTTTACATAGAGATAACGCGCGTCTGTCTTACCGAGTTCGTTCACGTCTAGCACCGAAATAGGCAAATTTATGCAGCCAATTTCAGTCTGGGGCCTTTCTATACAAACCCACGGAAAATGTAAGCCCAAAATTAGAGAGACGCAAAAAGTATAAGACAAAACAAAATTTGATACGTGTAATATTTCTACTTTTTAAGTATCCCCGTCCACGTCGACGATTCTAAAGATAAAAAAAATATTTTTTTTTGCCTTCGAACATCCCATTAAAACAAGAAAAAATGCGTCAACCTTATTGGTCTGAACAAGTAGAGTTGCAGGAACGATTTTGGTACACGAGGATTTGTGAATTTTCTTCGTTTCTTGTACTTCAATGATTAACCACCGTGCTGCAATCAACGGTGGGGGCCTAAAACTCAAGAAATGACACTCTCAGGAGGTCATTAACATATATTTAAGGCCAAAATGTTCGGAGAAAATACTTCAAAAAAATCAAGTTTTGAGCGCTTTTTGACCACTGTGCGCCGCACAGTGGTGCCGAACAAAATACCTTTATGATTTTGGTATCATTTTTAAGGTATGTTTGAGTCCTAAGTCGAATAAGACCACTACAAATTCGATAGAACAATTTTTTTGGAAGATAAATTGATTTCATATTATGAAAACCGTGAAAAACGGTAAGTATTCGATTTAAAAAAATCATATTTTATCAATTGGTAGAGATATGCATCCTTCCAAGTATATTTTCGAGTGCTGAGTTGAATAAATTAACAATGTAATACAGTTTAATGGTCTCAACGTATTTCTATTCATTAAAATTTTCGCCTATAACGAATAAATTTTGACAATTTTTCACTATATATTAGGTAGATCTCACTGTAAACGTTCAGTTACTTGCTAGCACAAACTGTTTAACAACTTTATTCTGAAAATAATAATGGTAAAGTCGTTTTTCGTAAAATAATCGCAACACTTATTGACACCTTCATTTTATTAGGCTGTGCACACACACGGCCGAGTAAGGCGATGAAATTTATATGAAAGCAATTTCAAAACTTATACTTTTTAAAACTATGCAGAGAGTATAGAGAAGTACCGCTTTTTTCTACACAAAATAAACTACAGATAATTGAGATTCTTTACAGATATCTTCACAAACTAAATGCACCATATTCATTGTACATTTTGGCAAAAAAGAAAATTCCTTTAAAAGCTACATATACTTTACATATATGTAAAAGCAATATCAGAGCAGTATTCTACAACTAATTAGGTATAAAAAATTGGTAGTTCAAACGTGAATGAACGCCTTCGGATTTGAAGGTTTTTTCCCTCTCGGTACCGCTGTTTGCCGTACATACATCGATCTTATAGAAGAACCATTCAGATCCCCCATCTCGACTTTCTAGTGTCATCATTCGAGGGTCGGATTCGTAGTCCCAGCACGTCTCTAGACCCATCCAGCCTGTAATTCATTTAAAGGGTAGCCTGCAAAAGGGAAAATCAGGCGGCTGGAGCATAGTACTGATCACACCTCCCTAGTGAGCCGTATTGGTTAGAACCGTTTAAGCCCTCGTGCCATATAACCGGACTGATTTTTTTGTTCTTAGTTTCCAAAGCAGTCAGAAATGCCATTTAATATTAGCAATCAACGATGGTGGGCGCACTACTATAAATGCGTTTTCAATAATTTTTGATAAGTAATTTTATCAGGGAATAATGATTCTTGTTATCTTGTGGCAGAAATTGTATGACGGTGTGTCCGATTCTTAAAACACATAAAGGCCCATTTACACTTTGATTAGTGCGAGTGCGAGTGATAAGTGATTCCTGTGAGTGATGTACTGTCAAGCGTCCACTGCTTAGAACAGCAAGTATTGTGGTCAAACAGGCTCAAAAACTTGTTGAGGTCTGCATGCAGTTGCAAGGGATCCTTAAGGAAGTTTTAAACGCGGTGGGTTCTGAATATGAAGAACTGGTGGAATCAGAAGAGTCTAGACCAAGAAGACTATGACAACGAAAGTGGATAAGTAGAAGAGCCATTCATGGTGCGAGCTACCAACTCCTTATGGAATTGTCCTCTGAAGATACCATGGAATATTAATATGCTATCAGGATCACTGAAGGGTCATTTAATACATTACTAAACCTGGTCGCACCCGTCATACACCTGCTTTTATGAGACCTGCATCGCCAGTAAAAGTGAAATTGCACGCTAATTCATATCTTATGGCCGGAATAAAATAGGCCCCAGTGTGCTTAGTGGAGGCTACTAAACAGAAAAATAGAACATTCTTCTATTCACTGTTAAGTACTCACTAGCACTTGATCACTAATCACTCGCAGTAAACTATTGCGATCCACACGTGTTTAGTACACTTGCACTTAACACTCATACTAATCAAAGTGTACTTCCCCTCGCCTATATATCGACAACTTGATAATGGCCATTTAATAGTCCGAGAGCCAGTAACCGCACGTTTCATGAAGTGTTTTATGCACCTTCAAAATGTTGATATAATGTACCTCTTGCTTAGATAAGAAGGTAATTATTTGTTGGCTAGACTTACCGCGGAACACCGCGCATTGGGAAAAGGTCCAATAAAATATTTCCCAAAAATAGAGCTTTATTCAGAAGCCAACTATCTTTAATGTACAATTAAGACAATTTTACAATGAATATAAAATAAGGCCGACAATTTTAAGGGGGATAACATGTACAAAAAAAAATAAAAAAAAAAAAAAATTGTCTTAATTTATTATCTTATTAAATGAGAGTTTTATTCACGTTGCCATTCAAACCGGAACAGCTGTAAAAAGATCATGTGAGCAAGAACCAATGAAAGCGCAGAGAATAACCACAACTGCGCGGTCCTCTCATACGCTCTTCTGGTTACACGCAGTGTATTGTAGTCTATCATATGCAACATTTATTTTCATGCTTCCTGATAATCAAAAAGTGTCTGCCCTTTTGTTATTATTTTCAAATATGTTTATTGAAGACGCTGTTTAAATCGCAGCGTGAATAAAGCACTTCATTTAATATTAAAAATAAAAACTAGATACTTTGGGTTTTTTATTTCTTTACGTTTTAATCCTCCGTTTTAAGTGTCTGCCTTATTTATTATAAAATTGCCTTAATTTGCATTTTGTTTTTTACATTCATGATAGTCGGCTTTTGAATAAAAAACTATTTTTGGGCAATATTGTTTTGCACCTTTCCCCTGTGCGCAGTACCTGCTGTTCCAAGGTATGTCCAGGAAACACATACTTTCCTTCTTATCTATCCAAAAGGTACACTATAGCAAAATGTCAGGGTCCATAAAATACTTCTTGAAAAGTGCGTTACAAGCTCTCCGACTAAAAGGACATCATACCTGCTGTTCCAAGGTATGTCCAGGAAACACATACTTTCCTTCTTATCTATCCAAGAGGTACATTATAGCAAAATGTCAGGGTGCATAAAACACTTCATGAAAAGTGCGTTACAAGCTCTCCGACTAAAAGGACATCACAACTGCCCAGCATTCTCTATATGGTACACTTGATTACTCAATGTTATAACCTATTCCAAAGGAAATAATTAACTGCCGATTATTAAATAGTTACTTTAACATTCTAGTTGCTTCGATACAGGATATTATTCACTTCAAAATATATAAAGCATTTATGTGTAAATAAGCGCAAAATTTATGTGTAAATAAATGGTACGTTGACAGCCAATGGGTCAAGAAGACTCGCTAAGTTCATGTTTAGTGGAACAATGGGCTCGGAAGATATCGAAATAATTTTCTATGTTCGTTTTTAGCATATTCAATTTATCCTGTCAATACGCTTTCACCTATCAGCTTTTAACGTTGGAGAGAGAGAGAATTGTGCATTTAAAAAAACACTTCATGAAACGTGCGTTACCAGCTTTACGACTATAAACAGTTTGTTTGACTACGGCTAATTAAGATGAACAATAAGTATTTATAATATTTTTCTTGTATATTTGTTGTGTAAATGATCCCTAACTGGTTGGGTTGAAGGGACGAGAAGCCTGTAATCGAAGTCTACTATCACTTAGCATGTTGAGGGAAGTAATTTGAAACTTCATTAAAATTCAGATTAACTCTTCAAACTCCCAGTTTACACTGACTTTTTCCATTAGTCAAACACTTTTTGGTTTACCACTAATCACTTCGTAATGCTGTCCTATTTGCATTAGCTCGTAAGCAGTTTACGTACATAATTTATGTTTCTTTCATTTACATGTACTATATTATTTTTGATTATTTTTTTTTTTGTATTTTTTTTGTTGGACGCTCTATTTCATCCCGCGACACGTGACACGCATGAAATATGAAACATAGCTGTAAATGGATCTTAGGAGAGTACAAGCTTATTATTTACAGAAATATTCGGAACTAAAACAATGGCCGTAGCCACGTTGAATGCACCGGTTCCCGTAGATCACCGAAGTTAAGCAACGTCGGGCGTGGTCGGTACCTGAATGGGTGACGTGCTGTCGGCATTAGATAAGGGTGGTAACCTGTAGATAGCCCAGCTGTTTGATGTAAACCCCCATAGCAGCCAACCTGTGACGTCATCACTTGGCTCACCATAGAGGTTGCCTCCATATATTCATCTGCTACCTCCATGCAGTTCAAATGCCTGAGACCGTTAAAAAAAAGGGTCCAGGACTCCATTAGCAACTTCTAATGTATGCTGTGGACACCATGTGCATCTTTTTACAAAAACACATAGCTTTGGCCATGGTCGAGTAGAGACCACAAGCAACCCGGAGAGCAACATGGAGGAGGATGAAGAGAAGAAAGGACCCCACAGTGAGTAGCACAACTATCCCAACATGAGAGACTACTCCTGCTTCAGCAGACCGCATGGACCAGACATCAATTTATTTTAATATAAACCCCCCTTTATAAACCTCAAAAACCACTAACACATTAACCAATATTATAACCCTTTTCGGCCACCCCCCACTCATAGAAACATGTAACATAATATTATTACACTTAATTTATTTCATATCCGTGCATACTTTCAAATATCCCGAAATACAGTCCACTCCATTCATGTGAATCAGCACCAGCATTACAGCGGTACGTTCATTCCCAATGGTATAGCACCTTGGGACAGCGTAGTGCAAACATAGTGGTCCAGCAGGGCCGGATAAAATTAACCCAACAATTGGGTTCAAAATTAAAATCATATTTACTGAGCTTTCTCAATTTATTTTGTTTATTCTTCATCATCATTGTCTGCATAATCTTCATTATTAGAATTATTATTTTCATATATTGCTCCTATTAGGTCAATCCTACTTGTAAATCATTGCATCGCAGTAATTTTAATTAATTAGAATTATCAACATGATTGATTCTCAAATAATTTTACATTTTTTGCTTCAGTTAACAGTAATATTAATTATTGTGTATATATTAGGCATATCTTTAATAGTAGAACCAAAAATGCTATTTACTTTAGTGTTTAAAGCTCTTTATTTTATTTAACTTGCATAGTTAATAGATTATAGGATACAAGTTGCAACTTTCAACAGTTACAAGTGCAGTTACTGTACTTCAGAGTTTGCTTTCATTATTATCAGTTAATTATTAATTTTTTTTCTCCATTGAGGCAAACTGTATTATTTAATGTTTATATTAAGATGTTTCTGCAGAAAAGAAACATTAATTATCAAACATATAGTATCTCTCAATCTGGTAAATGAGTTCTGTTAAGAATATTAATCAAATTGAGTAAACCTTTAGAAATTAATGAGCATTTTAATCAGATGATTATAAATTGATCAACAATTTAATTAATTTATTACAATGTTGTGATAATTTTGGTAAAATAATTGTAATAATCATTCAGCTTACTTCTATCACTGCTTTTCCTAGCAAAATCACTTACCTTTCATTGCTAGTGCTTTGTATCAATTTTCAATATTGCCTGGATATAATCATAAGTTATAATCATCTAAGTTCTTTATTTACCTGACTTAAGTTCCAATTCTCCATTAAGCGATTAATAAAGGTGAATAGTTATTCACTCAGCATTCATTAAGCCTTGCGGTTTGCAATTTTCAACAATTATATGGATTTAAATAAATAAAATACTCATCTTTGTCATTATATTTTTCTGTGTATCTATTTAATTAGATAATAATAAGTTACAATACTTAGTCATTTCTGCCTACATAGTGCAGCTATCATCTTTATATAATTAATTTGACATTATCAATTGTCCTTTAGCACCTCATTTATTCTTATATACAATGATTTAGTCACTATTAAATGATTGTCAACACTTTTAACTTAGCAAAGAGCAAATAACTTAGTACAGAACACAATGTGCTAATGTCAGTTGTTATCATATATCTGGGCAGGTTACTGCCTCAACAGAGAGGTCTGTCTCTTTACAGCTCTCTGAACTCTCCGTGCTGCACAGTCATCCTCTGCGTGACGTCATCATTGTCATGCCTTTACTTTATTTCTTGCCTACTTAGGTCAATTTATTAGTTTATAATAATTATTTGCTTTGCTTGTTGACATCATTAAATATATTAATTTGCTGAATCAATAATTGGTGCTATTATTTACTGCTTTATTACTTTAAAGCCATTATACAATTTTCTATTTATTTTATTTCTATAGAATGTTCGTGATGCTCATCATTTGCACTCTTTTTTTTACATTTTTCTCCTCATGGTCTTGCTTTCTCTCTTCTCTCCTCTCCTCTTTGCTCGATGGGTTGTAGTATCTTAATCATTTTACACTCTACTTTCAAGTCATCTCTATTGATAGAAGAATTTTCAACCATGCCTGAGTCTATCCCTGATTACGACTCTCACATCAAGATCCTTGAACGGAAGTTGCGGTCTCTCAAGAGAAACATTACCAGTTTGTCTACAGTACGGAAAGCCGCCATCGCTGATGATTCGCAAGCGTATCTATTTCTCGTGCACCACGATTCAGCCGAAGCACATTGGGCGTCTTATCAAGAAACCTGGGATGAGCTTGATAGGATCCACGTCTTGATAGACAAGCCAGATCAATTTCCCTCAAGGGCTTGGGAGGAGCACTACGACCAAGTGCAGAGCGAGATATTTAACGCTCGCGCTCTACGTTCGCACCTCAAAGCGAAGGAAGAACCCCGGGATGCTCGTCAAACTATGCTTCCCGATGACCTTAGTCAAGTCCTTGGCGCTTTGAACTTAAGCGGATCTGACAGAGCTCAACTTCCCAAAATATCGATCCCCAGCTTTTCAGGAGATATTTTTCAATGGACGAGTTTTAAGGATTCATTTGTATCTCTCATCCACAACAATAACAGATTGCCGAAAGTTGACAAGCTACATTATTTAATGCAAGCCCTAAAAGGAGAAGCCTTTTCCCTCATTTGCCGGTTCCCTAAAGTCGAAGAATCATACGAGCTAGCTTGGGAGAAACTTACGGAAGCATATGACAACCCTCGTGTTCTGGCCAGCATGTACTTGCAGCGGATTCTTGACAGCGACTGTAAAGGCAACTTAGGTGAACGTCAGCGATATGAGCAGTTTCTGACTCAGGTCGGTGACAGCATCGAAGGGTTCTTGTCTCTCAATCTTGCCAATCCAGCGGACTTCATACTTTCTAAGCTAGCGCTCCGCTCTCTTAACACGGAGACGCGGAGGCAGTTCGAGCTAGCTCGCAGTGACCCGAAAGCCATGCCATCTGCTGCGGACGTCATAGACTTTGTGCGCCAACGTCTTATGGCATTTAAGTTATCAAGAGACGAAGAGTCGTCAGCGTCGTCGATGCCTGCTGAATCGCGCCCAAAAGGCGATTCAAGGGCTAAATATCCCAATCGGTGGTCTGCAAAATATAATGGTGTATCGTTTCATGTGACAAATACTAACCGCCGCAGCCCATCACCTAGAACAAACATTCCAGGAAACAAGGCTCCAAATTCACCACAAGGTCAAAGGCGTCATTTTGCGATTCCCACAAGGTCGCGCAGTTTCCAGGCGCATTCGGGCCAATGTCCGTATTGTCAAAGCAGACATCTTTTATCATTTTGCATCAGATTTGCGTCTCTCGCGGTTGAACAAAGATCGGAGTTCGTTGCCGCCTGGAAGGGATGCTCCAACTGCCTTCGCGAAGGGCATAATAGTGCCTGCTGCCCGTCGAAATTTTCGTGCAAATTTTGCAAAGGAAGGCATCATAGTCTTATACACGAGGAAAAGGTAGCTGCTACAAAAACATCAAGTAAAAATGGAACAAAATATGAAGAACCTGCCAATCCACAAATCCCTGATGCGTTCATTGGCTTCGAATCCTCAGCCGAAGAACCTGCATATTCGGGCGGACTAGTATTCTTGGGCACTGTACAAGCACTCATCAAATCCCCAAAGGGAAAACTATACCCCATCCGCGCCGTGTTGGATTCCGGCAGCCAACACACTTTTATCACTAGGCAACTAGCCCGTCGGATAGGGGCGCCCGTTGAAACATTCATAGGAAACGTGTGTGGACTCGGGGGTTCCAAAATCGCTCAACCCCTAAACACTGCGACCTGTGTGATCAAGCCATATTCCTCCCCAAAGGAATATAAGACCAAAGTTTTGATCGTCGAACGGATCACCTCAGCGCTGCCCAATCTCCCAGCTCCTCCAAATGTCTACGAGCAATTCTCATCTCTCCCGCTAGCGGACCAGGATTTTGCCAAATCGGTTCCAGTGGATGCTTTGATTGGCAGTGATCTATACCCACAGCTAATCAACGGAGCTCCAATAAAATCCGAGGTCGGCGATTTGTACCTTACACCTTCAGTTTTTGGACTTGTGGTCTCGGGGAAGTTAGAAGCCACCGAGAGCCCGGAAACAAGCGTTCTGTTTTGTCTCTCAACGTCCAGCATCAAAACAAAAGACGAAATGTGTGAGCGGCATTTTCAGAACCCGCACAGCCGCACGAAGGACGGCCGTTATCAGGTTGAGCTACCTAGGTGGAAAAGGGAATATCTCCACACCCTTCAACAAAGGTCCAAATGGACGCGAAGAACCCCTGATCTTCAGCCTGGTGACTTGGTCATTCTCGTCGAGAAACGCCCAGCCATTGGCCACTGGCCTGTCGGCAGAGTCGTCGAAACCTTTCCGGGTAGAGACGGTGTTATGCGCTCGGTAGTTGTCAGGACTCCTTCCGGCAGTCACCTTACCAGAGCAGTGTCATCGCTTGTCCCCCTTTTTCTTCCCGAGGACAAGGAGTCCAAGGATAATTAAACTTTTAATTTTTGTCGTCTACCATGTTTTGGTAACTATTCATGTATTTATTTATTTCAGTAGGGTAACTGAAGGAAGCAATTAAATTTATTATTTTGTTAAATTTAAGTAATTATTTATAAGCGATGCAGTGATCGTCTTCTTTCATCATTTGTCATTGTTATAGTTTTTCACCATGTGATGTTTATTATTTGTATGCTCCATAACTTAAGTTTTGTTTTCTTTATTTAAATTTAACCGGGTCAAATTTAGGTGGGCGGTTTGTTTGATGTAAACCCCCATAGCAGCCAACCTGTGACGTCATCACTTGGCTCACCATAGAGGTTGCCTCCATATATTCATCTGCTACCTCCATGCAGTTCAAATGCTGGAGACCGTTAAAAAAAAGGGTCCAGGACTCCATTAGCAACTTCTAATGTATGCTGTGGACACCATGTGCATCTTTTTACAAAAACACATAGCTTTGGCCATGGTCGAGTAGAGACCACAAGCAACCCGGAGAGCAACATGGAGGAGGATGAAGAGAAGAAAGGACCCCACAGTGAGTAGCACAACTATCCCAACATGAGAGACTACTCCTGCTTCAGCAGACCGCATGGACCAGACATCAATTTATTTTAATATAAACCCCCCTTTATAAACCTCAAAAACCACTAACACATTAACCAATATTATAACCCTTTTCGGCCACCCCCCACTCATAGAAACATGTAACATAATATTATTACACTTAATTTATTTCATATCCGTGCATACTTTCAAATATCCCGAAATACAGTCCACTCCATTCATGTGAATCAGCACCAGCATTACAGCGGTACGTTCATTCCCAATGGTATAGCACCTTGGGACAGCGTAGTGCAAACACCAGCGCTAATAGCCAAATAGATGCGCCGTTAAAAAATGAAAAAAAAAAACTTGAGGTATTGCAAATGGAAAAATCCCCGAATATATATAAAGCCCCACTCGCAGGAGGTGCGTCATCTTACCGAGGTCCCATTCTTATCCCTAGTTTCATATGGAAAGCTTGAAATATAAACATTTAATATTTTGTTTAGACCTTTCGTGAAAAACTTTTATAGATCTAGATACTTGACAGGCGACAAGGGTACCCTTGTCTGGAAAAATGTGTCCCCTGCCTTCTCAAAGTTCGCTCTAGGAAAACACTATTATCAAATTTTTCTCATTTTCATGTGTACTATAATACTAATTTTACAGATAAATTATTATTATTATTAGTAAGTTTAAAAACTACAAAACCCCGTTCAAATGAACAAAACAATAACTAACATTTGAAGTTTTAAGCACTTATTTCTCCGATTGACATCGCCGAATCGAAAATTGCTTCAGAACCTTTTGTGTAGAGAATTTAGCGGGCTTTCGAATGTCACCTTCTATTTAACCGATTTAAGAACCTTTATTGAGAAATAAACACTTCGAAACTTTTCGTGTTTATAAATAAAATATTAGTTTTCGAATACGTTTAGATGAATTTCAAACACGTAGAAAATATTTCAATTAAATCTCACAATTATAAGTACCCAAACCAAAAATTGCAAGTTACAAAAATATTGTTTCATTTTTCCTCAAAAACGGTTACAGATATCGCCTTAAAACTATTTGGCTACTAACGCCCCTATAAGCTCTTAACGTAAAATGTTCTAGTCGGCAATTCTTCATTGTATCATAAGCGTGGTTCCTCTCTTTGGAGGGAGGAAGGCACCGCGCTAAAAACAATTAATTTGTTACACATAGTTTAATATCAGAAGTTTACCGTGTAAGATATTTATGTTCCGCTAGAGAAGGAATTAGGACAAGGCAAGAATAATATTCCAGGAGAGATATTAAATCAATAATGACGAAAATCATAAAGTATGTTACCCATAAAGTAGCCTTACACCGGCCTAAAGTTACTCTTTATGGGCAACACCTTATATTACTTTCTTCTTTATGCCGGCACTACCCCTTTCTAACTTCTCACACATTTCTTCTTCTTCTTTTTGGAGCTTTTCTTTGGAAACCCGCTTATGAAGTTGACCTCATGACGCAAAGCGGAAGTGCCGGTCAATGAAAAACGAGTTTTCTAAACATAAATAAAACTCTATTCCACGTATTTCTGACCTTTAGTTGCTTATATTTATTTATTTTTTATAAATATGGCACAGGTAAAAAGAATAGTAGTCCATTTTCTATGTAATATTTTATTGTTGGCACGCCCTACGTGTTTCGTGGCCTTTATGCCACCTCAACAGGGGCCATTAAATCCCCTACGTCGAATTAATATTACGTCGTAACATGGGTGGCACAAAGGCCATGAAACATGTAGGGCGTGCCAACAATAAAATATTACATAGAAAATGGACTACTATTCTTTTGACCTGTGCCATATTTATAAAAAATAAATAAACAAAATTGGCCCATTAAAATTTAGGGTTTATTCAATAAATAAATTATTTTTTTATTTATTTTGTTTAACGATGCACCACTTCGGAGTGAATTGCATCTAATTACTTTGTAGTTACATGCTGTTCATAAATATATTTATATCCTACGCCAGTAAATAATAATTAAAAAAAATATATTTATAATACCTAAATAGAAAGAAAAACTTAATAAATGAAATATTAGATAAAACGTAAAATTATTTAGTTCTTAAATTATGGATGTTTTTATTTTATCGTACAGGTTTATGTTTTTTAAATGTGTAAGTATGTCTTCAATATGATGGCTGCTGTCAGTAAGAAGGGCAGTAATGTCCCGCGGTATGTCCAAGTTCGTTATGTCTTTCAGTTTGAGGCATTAATATATATATATATATATATATATATATATATATATATATATATATATATATATATATATATATATATATATATAGACATGTTAGGAAAATTATCCACAAAGATTTTCTGAGGTATAAATTATTTCCATATATAGTTTATTTATTGATCCTCAACCTCAGTCAAATATATTGATGAACTAGTTACAATTCCTCATTTTTAAACGTTTCGGCCTCAGGGCCATCCTCATTAACTAGAAGAAAAATAAATTACATGTATTTAAAATTACATTAAAAAATTACCCCCTTTTTTTTATCCATACAATGTAAAAAATTTTTAAAAACTATCTTTAACTTATATTAGCTTCCGTTCTTAATCCACATATAAACACCCTATTTTCACAAGAGCTTGTCATCACATTACATCTAAACTTTAAAACTCTAGGATTTTTCATCTTCTATAAATAACACTTTTTTACTCTTTCTTTAAACATTTGAAATTTCCACCAGACCATGTGGCCACAACCTTCCACCATTTTCTATTTACACTATCATCACATTCCATCTCTAATCCCATATATTAAAAATTGTTCATGTCCATTTTACTTATCATATTATACATATCAAAAATAACCCTATATAATTTACATTACCCGCATACATCCATTTAACTACATCCACCCCATATAAACACACATTACCTCCACACAAAATTCAACCTTCCAACCTACCCCATTATATAATACATGTCCTTTCCTACTCTTTATCACATGTATAAAATGAAATTTCATGAAATACATGTAATTTATTTTTCTTCTAGTTAATGAGGATGGCCCTGAGGCCGAAACGTTTAAAAATGAGGAATTGTAACTAGTTCATCAATATATTTGGCTGAGGTTGAGGATCAATAAATAAACTATATATGGATATATATATATATATATATATATATATATATATATATATATATATTATTTATAAAAAGTTTCACAACTTTTGGCGACTTACTCTATAACAGTACATTATGACATTACAAAAATACCTTTTACACATTGTGTATATAAATACATTATATGAATGATACATTATAGTGATATTAAAAGCCAGTACATTTTATAAGTATGTGAGCTAATTAATAATAACAATAAAATTTTATAAATCGTGAAATAATGAGTAATGCGTGTTATTCGGAAGTAAATGAGGAGCTTAGTATAAAAGTTGGACAACTCCACTTTTGATTTTTTTACAGGAGAGGCAAAAAACCATATCTACTATATTGATGTCAGTATCATGGTGATTTTTTATATGTTATGTTAGGCCTGAGAAACATTATTTCAAAGGCACTACAAAATTATATAAGAATTAAGGCCGTAATTGCACTTTATATAGTGGAGTTGTCCATGTTTGAAACCAAGTCATGGAGTTGTCTGTTTTTGAAACCAAAGGGAGCCATTTGAAAATTGAACCTATCCTCTTTTGAAACCAAACAAATATGAATTTGGTATGCTCGAGGGTGTTTTAATATAATGTAATTATGTCTAATGTATTAAATCAAAATTATATAGTTAAAAATTACATGAAAAATGTTATTTAAATACAGTTTGACAAAACTGAAATGAAACTAAATTATCCTTATTTTATTATGTTTAGAAAAAAGTGGTACTTAGCTATCCTCTTCGCACAGTTTTACCTATAACTACATGTATTGAAGTGGCTGTGCTATAATTTTCATCGCCGTACTCAGCCGTACCTGTGCACAGCTAATAAAATAAAGTTATCAATTAGCGATGCGATTATTTTATGAAAAACGAGTTAACCATTATTATTTTCTGCAGAGAGTTGTTGAAAAGTTTTTAATAGCAAATAACTGAACATTAACGATGAGATCTATTTAATATCTAGTGTGAAACTGTCAATATTTATTTGTTATACGTGAAAATTTAAATAAAGAGGAATATGTCGAAAACAGTTACCAGTACCACATTAGCTGTTAATTTATTCACCTGAGGTCTTGAAAATATATTTGGAAGGATACATAGCTCTACCACTTGAGTAAAGTATGAATATTTTAAATTAAATACCGGCTGTTTTTCACGGTTGTTGTTATATAAAGCCCGTTTATTAATAAAATAATTATTCTATAGAATTGGTAGTGGTCTCATTCGACTCGGCAAAAAAGAAATTCTTCAGAAATCATACCTAAATCAGAAAGATTCAAGTACCTAGAGGTTTTGTCCCAAAATCCGGCATTCGGAATCACAGAGTGCCGGATAACAGCTAGTTATTAATAAGAATTATCGCCAAATGCACTTATTACAAGTAACTATAAACATTCAGCAATGATGGATTTGCAGTGCATGTTGGGAGCAGATTGCATGAATGCAAGCTTCTCATTGGCTACTGATGGAGTTGTCATTTTTTGAAACCAAACTATGTTGGAATTGTCCAAATTTTGATTCTGAACGGTTAAAATAAATGCTATTTTACCTATTTTCTGTCCGTTTTTAATGAAAACAGTTGTAAAATCGAATGCAGCATAAAAATACACTTAAGAATCGACAAAAATCTCAAAACTGAAAAAAATGGAGTTGTCCAACTTTGAAACTAAGCTCCTCAAATCTGTCTTGCAAATAAATAAATTAAATAATATGTTAATAATGAAGTAAACTGTTCCTTTCTGTCAACTGTGTTTATATAGGTTATAAAAATGTTTTTTTTGTTTTTTTTTAATAAAGTAAAATGTAAATTCAACCAATAAGAACACTTATGAAATGACATATCATAAAACACTTTTAATTCACGACTAAATCCACGATTTATTTTGAATTCCAACATTTTAATAAATTTGAATAATTCCCATATTAAATTAAGTTAAAATGTAGTTTTGAATAGGAAAAGGGAAAAAAATTGAAAAAAAAAAAAAAAAAAAAAAAAAAAAAAAAAAAATTCTGGCTTCTCCGGAAAAATTCTTCCGGAAACCCAGGGGCATGAAAAGCGCATTCTTATGGCATTTTTTACATGGTGGTTTATTAAAACAAACAAAATGTCGTTTTAATAAAGTATCAGTAAAATTAAAACGTTTCAGCGTTAATTCACTTTTTATATTAAAATATAATATATAGGATGAGGAGCGATGAAGCGTAGACGAAATGCGGATGAGAAAAGTCCCTCTCGTTGTAAGGAAAAATTCTCGGTTTTCATAAAAGGTAAAATGTGAGGAGGTGTTTGCTCTGCAAACATATCGCCTGCCAGCTTTCAACGCCAACACCTCAGGCCTCCTCACTTCATCCAATCTCTCTCTCTCTCTCTCTCTCTCTCTCTCTCTCTCTCTCTCTCTCTCTTTTTTCCCTTATCGCACCTTATACATATTTATTTTTATTTCATATGAAATCTTTGGATGATTGTGGGTATTAGTAGAAATCTCTACCATACTTTAATATTATACGTGATGGCTGATTTCAGATATATATATATATATATATATATATATATATATATATATATATATATATATATATACTTACATATATATATATATATATATATATATATATATATACATATATATATATATATATATATATATATATATATATATATATATATTTTTATGCAGGGTGGTCCGAAGGAAATCGCCATACTTGAAGAATGTGTACTCCGACTAAAGTGTAGTAGATTGCCACCAAGGAGAAATTTTTACTTGCATTATTTCCCTAGATAAAGGCATTTCCGTATCTTTTGCCTAAACGCTAGTTTTTGACCATTTTTGTGCTATTTGTGGCTCACACCATAGGGAAAATTTAATCTGATGGCATGTTGAAAATCTGCATCAAATTTCCTATAAGATCTCATATTCCTAGTGCAAAAATGTCTAAACTAAATCCACAGCTGCCATCCAAACCAATACTTAATTCACAAAATAAAGGTTTTTTTATTTTTAATGTTCCACGTCCTGCAAGTACAGTTTTTTGGTTAGGTCGATGGTATTCTCATTTTTTTTTTAATTGACCACAACTTACCCAGGCAAAGCATCCTTTTTTGGCCTTCGACACTTACTAATAAATTAGCCATGGAAATGAAATAATGCAACTTTCTGAGTGGCCCTTCTACCTAACAATGGAACATTAACCCTTGAATCACAATGTGGGGTCACCCGTGACCCCTGAGTTCTGAAAATATTTGTTATTTCTTACACATTCGATCTGTTAATGTACATGTCCGATCCTCTACCTTCCTGTCCTGACAAGGTGATCATAATAGAGACTTTTCTCATTCCTGTCCCTGTGAACGTATATAAAGCCTTTGGGTCACGGGGGACCCCACGTTGTGGTTTATGTAATATTTTCATTTATCGAATGTAGCATTTCTAACGATAAATTATTTTTCACTGAAGATGAAATTCACAATGAGTTGCTTTGGCAAATTGTAGAAGAGAAAAACAGAGAGTTTGGTGTCCCTTTGGATTGTGATGACAGTTTTATTGGTGAAGTATGTGATACGAGTGAAAAAGAGAATGGCCATATATACCATGTGGTTTTTCTGATCGTAAAAAAGGCAGCAAAGCTGTAATACATTGTGCAAAGTGTAGTAAGAGTCTGTGTGATGAACACAGGCAAAGTATATCTGAAAAAAGTATAAATGAATAACAATATTTTAATTTTTTTGATCATTATAATGTGCATACATTCAAATCACTGTATTTTTTCCCCTTTTAAACCAATTTTACATATCATATTATTTTTTTATTCTAGCAGTCATAAAGACAAAATATTGTAGGAGAAAACGTTATATTTAATGTTGATATTCTGAGGACAAATATTCAAATAAACTTTATCTAAATTTGTGGTATTTTGATGTTTGATTTCCCACTCCCCCATTTTTCAATTAAATAAGATTATTTCGTTATAAATTGTTATATTATACATGGTAGTCATCTTAAAATACCATTTAAGAAACCTAACACTAAAGTTGTAAAAGAATTTCGAAAGACTAGATGGGGTCTTATATGACCCATTTGAGAAATGTTGGTACTAGGTTGATGGTATCTTATAGGAAATTTCCTAATGTTTATGTTAATTTAATGTTCCACCTTATATAAAGGAATATCCTCTTACGACGTGTTAGATCCTATAACGGAATCTATAAATATTGCTACGAGATGTCGTCATTTCATTATATATACTTTATTTAATAAGACATACATTTTATATCTGCATACAGGGTGATTCAGGTCTCAGTAACCAAACTCTAGGAGGTGATTCTGGACATAATTTCCAAAAAAAAAAAAGTTCATTTAAAGTAATTTTGTGTTATTTTACTTAGACATATTTTTTATTGAATTAGAAAAGATTGCTCAAAAATGGTTCAAGATAATTAAATTCTAATTATACCATCATAAAATAGACAACATTTCTTTCAGTTACTTTTTATTGCTTCCAGACTAAACAATGTATTACTACAGTTTGGCTATTAAAAATGAGTAATCCATAATTTCTTCACACAAGGTATTTGAAAGTAACAAAACTCCATTTCACATTCGATGACAAAAGGGAACCAATCGTTGAATGCATCCCTCAATAAACAGCCACTTCATTTGCACGGATGTAATGCTTATTCCCAAAAAACATAAATGTGAAATAGAGGCCAAGTTCCTCCCTCCCCCAAGAAACACTCCCTTCCCCAAAAAAACGAGAATTATCTCCTCCTAAAACCCCCAAAAAACGCCTTACCATCCTACACTTCAAAAAAGTAGTACGAGTTGTATTAAGTGTAACATATTTTCAACCAAAAATATTTGCCAATACAAGAGATGATACAAGAAAGAAATGTCTAAGTTCATAGCTTAGAAGACCTATTAGTTACTTACTAAGAACAGTAAAGACATTTCAACTGACCTTTAAAAACAACAATAAAAATACTTAAGGTACCAGGAACTAAAATATCACTTTCCCCAACCAGGTATATTCTTAAACTTGGGAATGTTTTATTTGTGCCGAAAATATCTTTAGAGAGAAAACTAAACAGTGCCAAGTTTATGGCAATGGTTAGAGTAAAAAGTCCGTCACGCAGGAGCTGCATAACTAAGCACTTTCCTCAGAATTTGGGTAGTGTAGACTGCTTTCCAGAACAATTTGCTTAAAATATCCTACATAAATAAAATAAAAACGTGAATAGTTCTCATTTTGTTATGAGTAACTGATCAATTATTAATTTGCATCCAGAGTTATGTTTACACATGGTACCTACTACACTACGTAATAAATACAAAAATCCTCATATTATCGTATTTTGATCTAACGCAGGAACAGGATACAGTCACTCTAGTGGTAGAAAGCGCTCCTTGCGGCGGCTTTGTGATCCTACGCCTGGTGGGCTTTTCTATTCAAATATGTTGCAAATTAAACCCCCGCTTTCCGATTGACCGATTCAGCTCATTTTTACAACACTTCTTTCTCATGAGTTACCCACGACGTATACCGCGTTTCGTTACAATACAGCAGAAATTACGACCGGTATGAGTATATTAGGAATTTGGGTCCGGAGTAAGCCCCCCCTTCTAATGAACCGATTTAGTTTATTTTTACAACACATATTTACCTGTAGATTACCACTACGAATACCGAGTTTTGTCGAAATATACCAAAAATCACGGCTGGTAGTGGCGAATTGGTATTGTGGGTCCGTAGTAAACCCCCCCCCCCTTCTAATGAACCGATTTAGTTCATTTTTATATCTCAGTTTTCTCTCCATATTACCACTACGAATACCAAGTTTCGTTGAAATATAACAAATATTACGGCTGACATAGTCAAATAAGTGTTTTGGGTTCGGGGTAAACCCACCCTTCCGGTGGACCGACTTTGGTGGTTAACGAACTCATTCAATCGTTTGCTAAATGAATGCCATATACCAAGTTTCGTGACGAAAAAACAAAAACTCTGGCCGCTATCGTGTTAACAGACACGTATATATATATATATATATATATGCATATATATATATATATATATATATATATATATATATATATATATATATATATATATATAGATATATATAAATTTTAACGGAGGTCATTTTCGGTGTCTACTAGGTAGGATCAATAAAGATTTGAAGAAATTTTTCAAAAATTCCGTC
This sequence comes from Gonocerus acuteangulatus, assembly GCA_946811695.1. Taxonomy (NCBI): domain Eukaryota; kingdom Metazoa; phylum Arthropoda; class Insecta; order Hemiptera; family Coreidae; genus Gonocerus; species Gonocerus acuteangulatus. Next base: position 77,475,553 of record OX328127.1, on the reverse strand, counting down.
ATGAGTCCAACCTCAATAGCTACTTTCCTTCGGAGGAAAGTGCTAAAATCGGCTCTAAGACCTCCTGTAATATACACACAGTATGCTTAGGCCGGAACTTGGCCTAGCGCACTACCGTGCGCCTAGATTAAGTTTAGAGGTTTTCCTGTAAGTAGTGAATATGTAGTCTAATAGGGCCCTGAGGAAAAAAATCGTAAGAAACCTGTGATTCATCGATAAAAACAGAAATCCGGCGTGACCGACAAATAGCCCAAAAATGATTAAAAAAAACTAGCGTTTAGACAAAGAAGCACGAAAACGCCTGTATCTAGAGAAATAATGCAAGTAAAAATTTCTCCTTGGTGGCATTCAACTTCAATTTACACACCCCTAAAGTATGGCAATTCCCTACGGAACCACCCTGTATATATATATATATATATATATATATATATATATATATATATGTATATAAGGGGAGTAAAGATAGAGTGATGGTATATACATTATAAGGAAAGGTAGAAGAGGGTGTTGGTAACGAGTTGGTAACCAGGTCTATATTAGGGGGGGGGGGGTTGGAGAGATTTCCAATCAACCCCCCATCAGGCAAACTACCTTCTCCCCCCCCTAGCGCACTCTCTCAGAAACTAGTTATGTCTTTAACAAGCTCTTACTAGTCTTAGTTAACATCTAGTTTCAACTCTCAGAAACTTAGGCATCTCACCACTTTGAGGCTTATCTCGTAGGATCTGATAAATATATTGGCGCAGATAATTCTACAAGAAAAAAAAAAGGTTCAGGTGTTATTTCTCATAGTCGGTGAGCTGGTAACTCACTTTTCATTTGTTGTTTTATGCACCTTGAAATTTTTCTATAATCTACCTCTTTGGGTGTTAAGAAGGTATACTGCGCATAGGGGAAAGGTTCAAAACAATATTGCCCAAGAATACTGTTTTATTCAGAAGCCAACTATCATTAATGTAACAAAATTTCAAATTAAGGCAATTTTAAAATGAATAATAAATAAGGCAGACGCATTTAAGGGGTTTAAATTGTAAATTTAAAAAATAGAAAACCCAAAGTACCTAGTTTTTATTTTTAATATTAAATGAAGTGCTTTATTCAAGCTGCGATTTAAACAGCGTCTTCAATAAACACATTTGAAAATAATTACAAAAGGGCAGACACTTTTGTGGGGTTTAATTATCAGGACACATAAAAATAAATTTTGCCTATGATAGACTGCAATACACTGCGTGTAACCGTAAGAGTGAATGAGAGCACCGCGCAGTTGTGGTTATTCTCTGTGCTCTCATTGGTTCTTCCTGACATGATCTTGTACAGCTGTCCCGGTTTAAATGGCAGCGTCAATAAAACATTCATTTAATACTAGAATCAAAACAATTACATTTTTTTTTTTTTTTTTTGGTACTTGTTATACCTCTTAAAAGTGTCTGCATTATTTATTATTCACTGTAAAATTGTCTTAATTTTACATTAAAGATTTTTTTTGCATCTTTTCCCAATGCGTAGTACCTGTGTTCTATGCTAAGTCTAGCCAACACATATATACCTTCTTATCTACCCAAGAGGTACATTATAGCAAAATTTCAAGGTGCATAAAAGACTTCATGAAACGGGCGGTTACTGGCTCTCGGACTACAGTGTTGTTCTGGAGTCTAGATAGGGCTTTTCAAGTGATGCTCTTTACGTTGGCAATCAAGCTATTACAGTATCTTGTGCCGCTACCATGTTTTACAAAAGTGTATTCTGTTTTAGTTTTAGTTTAATGTACATTAATACCCTGTTCATATTTGTAAGAACTATTTTCAAAGCCAACGGCCATAGCCACGTTGAATGCACCGATTCCCATAGATCACCGAAGTTGGGCGTGGTCGGTACCTGAATGGGTGACCGACCACGTGCTGTTGGCATTAGAAAAGGGTGGCAACCTGTAGATAGCCCGGCGCTAATGGGCAAGATGTAGATGCGCCGATAAATAAAAAAAAAAAAAAAAAAAAAAAAAACTATTTTCAAACAAAAATTAATATTATTATTACGTAGTAGTATGTTTGTACGTCTAGTTTTGATCTTTTTATAACATTATATGGATATAGTGCATAGTTATATAATCATCGTATCTTCTAATGACGAAGAATAATTCAAATTAATTATTTAAATTTTAACGTCCATTGTTAATAGCTACGAATTTTTGGGACGTGTTATCAATAGGTTTCCACCATTTTCTAGCCAGGACAGGGTTGATGCCTTTTCTTTTTCTAAAAAAAAAGACACCAACCCATAGCGGGAATCGAACCCACGACCTTTGGCACGCAGTGTTAAGTGCTCACGCCTTTACGCTCACGGCCACCGGGCCTCCAAATTTAAATAAATAAAAAACGGAAAATTGAGAAGGTGAAATAATCTGAAAGACGAGAGCAAACGCAAAACTTCAGAATTTTACAATGTACGATGAGAAATCTGCTGGATGTTGGAAATTAAGATAAAAATACATATGCAAAATATATTTGTTTAACACACTTATTATTCATCTTGGTACTAGATTTGTCAGGATCAAACTGACCTGTCACCGGGCCATCTTCATAAGCGAGATTCCGATAAAGGAACGATCATTAAACTGTAGCAGACATTATTAAACATTCCTGAGGTATAGGAGGATGGGTAACCATTTATTGCTCGCAGGGCAATATCCTTGCTACTTCAGTTTGCTATTCCCTGTGGTTCGCATCTTGATATTGCCTGTCGTAATATCGAGTAGATATACTTAAAAAGAAATAAGTAAGGACCGGGGCCATAATAATTAATAACTTGGTTTTGACGCTATGACACTATATAATATTTATTGTACTTAACTTACATTTGAAGGGGGGGGGCGAGGTTAGCTCAGTGGTAGAGCACTCGATTAATGAACTGGAGGACCAGGTTCAAAACCCGAGCGCGCACTAAAGATTTTTTCTTCTAGTGCTGCCGTTCGAGGGTTGGATTTGGGGTCCCAGATCGTCCCTAGGCTCACCCAGCCTTTAATTAATTTAATTAATAATGGGTACCTTGGGTGCTAATGACTCTAGCAGTCGAAGCAGCCAAGGGGAAAATCAGGCGGCCGGAGCATAGTGTTGACCACACTATCTCCCTAGTATGCCGTACGGTCAAGAATCAGATACCTCTACAGTATCTGCCCCTCTGGGCCCTTGTGGCCTGTAACGGGACTGATTTTTTTTTTTTTTTTTACATTTGAAGGGGTCGGGGCAAAACAGTGCGAAGGAACATTTTAAAAAATAGCTGCTATATGTTGGAGCTACTACAAGCTGTGTGCTACTTAATCCCGTTGGTCCAAAGTGTTTCAACTGATAGTCCCCCAAAATATCCAACATATAGAAAAAAAAATTTAACAAGTTTTGTTAAAAATGTTGTCTGCCACTGTTTTCCCCTGAATCCTTCAATTTTACATTATGTGTCAACTTCAAAAGGCTTTGTCAGCGTGCACCAGTACTCATACGCACGCAATCGTCCGCCTTTTTCATTTATTAGTCGGTTGTAGCACTAAACAGGGGCGGGTTTTTAGCGTGTTTCTCCCACACTTAAAGGCCAAGTTCGTTAACCAGGAAAATCTGTCAGCCCAAAAATGGTTTTATGGATAAAATTCGCTTCAAAGATATCGTTGCGCTATATGTGTCATATTTACTGCCAACGTTTCGGCTTGAATAACAAACCGAAAATACAGAGCTGATCCCTCTCTCCTCCATAGTCCTGAACGCGTAAAAAAATATTTTTAAGATCCCAACTTCTCAGCTCAAATTCTACGCCATTTGGCAGGAAGAGAGAACTTTCCCTTCCTTCTCTATTACTCTAAAATTTGGAACAAAACTTGGACTGAACTTAAAACAAATTCCTCCACAGTTAGTACTTATATTGACGGGAAACCACCGTCTAAACTCCGAATACCGCATTCTTCCTTTTATTAAAAAACTTTTCTTCCTTGGCTTCGCTATAAGTGTTTCCACACTTCCATGAAAACTCATACTAGATTATGATTTCTTTAATTGTTATTTTAGTATATTTAATTATCCTGGAATTTATATCGTTGCACCCAATCCTTCGAAGGCAAAAAAAAAAAAAAAAAAGAAAAGATCTTTCTTGGTTGTGGCACTACGAGTGAACTAAGTCAAAAATTACAAAAAGTTCCTTTAAGTTCCATTTTTTTCTGCTTTATTAATAAAATTTTTAACATCTAAAGTCGTTACTTTAGGAAATGATTTTGGTTTGCTCAAAATATCCTCAATACATTTCGGCAATTTCGGAAATTTTTAGGGTTGATTAATTTACTTAAAAAGTCCGATCTAAGGAAGTGAGTCTTCATAGCACTTTTCCGTTACGTTCCTGGTGGCATTTGGAAAGCTTGGAATAGAAGTAGTTAATATTTTATAAAAAATATACATCTACTCCAACGAAATCTATAAGAAAAATTCGCCAATATGTGCAACTTACAGCAGCGGACAAAGGAAAACAAACACAAAGAATCGATCATAGCAACGGAATAAACACTTTTGTCGTTTTGCACTTATTTCTCCAACTCAGATCGTTCCACGGAAAATTTCGTAGTAATTGTTTTTAGAAAATTTAGTAAGCTTTCAAATGGTTACTGTACTTTCCCCACAATTTCCTAACCGTTTTCCAGATTTTAAAGAAAATGCTCACGTCTATCAATAAAATATTTTTCAAGGTAGGGATTGTCGGGGTTCGGTCACTGCTACTTAATAAAACTACATTTTATCATAAAAATGGTTTTATTTTGCCGACGTTTCGGCTTGAACTTCAAGCCTTCATCAGGGTTGTAAAAAACAAGTAGGACGGGGGTGGGTTCTGGACCACCCAATGGACAGAGAACATAGAAGATGAGAGAAAGAGCGGCGGAAGCGGCGTAGTGCAGTAAGGTGTCATAAAGTCATAAAATGTTGTGTTAATGGAAGGGAGGCAGGTATAAAGGGCTATTGTAGGCGGTATAAGGGATTAGGATGGAGTTTTTAATAAATGGAAGATGTTGGACCTCTACCTACTCCAACATCTTCCATTTATTAAAAACTCCATCCTAATCCCCTATACCGCCTGCAATAAAACCCTTTATACCTGCCTCCCTTTGCATTAACCCAACATTTTATGACTTTATGACACCTTACTGTACTACGCCGCTTCCGCCGCTCTTTCTCTCATCTTCTATGTTCTCTGTCCATTGGGTGGTCCAGAACCCCCCCCCCCACCGTCCTACTTGTTTTTTACAGCCCTGATGAAGGCTTGAAGTTCAAGCCGAAACGTCGGCACAATAAAACCATTTTTACGATAAAATGTAGTTTTATTAAGTAGCAGTGACCGAACCCACCTACCGAATCCCTACCTAGCATCATCTACGGTCAACGATCTCCTCTCAATAAAATATTTTTGTTCTTATAAAACCTTAATTCTAAATGTAACCCAAATGTTTTCACATAGAAACAAGTGAAACAACTTACGAGGACCTAACGACATATTATACAGACCAAATACTTATTCAGTTGCAGACAGCATGGCACAACACTAACGACAATAAACTACGACAGATTAAACAAACAGTGGCAGAATGGTCATCCAGCAGAAGAGGAAACCGGAGAGAAGAGGTAGTTCTAACTCGACTCCGAATTGGCCATTCTCTACTTACTCACGGACACCTAATGACTAGACAAGACACACCAACATGTAGACAATGTAACCAACTCCTAACTATAAGACATATACTTACAGACTGTCGAAGAAGAGAACAGTTAAACATACCCACTCACCTTACAGAACTCTTGTCCGATGGTAGCCATTATTTGAATCAAATATTTAAATACTTACGAACTACGCATATATATCACACAATTTAACGAACCCATGAAAATGTTTACTCTGTAATTTTTTTTTATAACTTCCTTATTAACATTTATTTATTTGTATTTTTTTGTAATATATGTTTGGCTACTTTTTCTGAAATTATATTTATTTCCTTTATGTTATGATTGTCTATTATAATTTATTTATTACTATTATAATTCTGTTCAAAGCTGACGTTTTCATATAGACTTAATAATTTGCTAGTCGCCTCCGTTGCGATCAAACATTATATAAATAAATAAATGTTATTATATTCGTTTGTATGACTGCCAAATATTTCGAAAACGTTTTCACAAACTGACTTCATCGTTCCTAAGTACCCGAACCGAAAATTAGTTTGAAAAACTAGTTTTATTTGTTTTATCAAAAATGCTTACAGGTATTGCCTAAAAATGCTTTAATTCTTTTTTTTTTGGTGTTAGAAAACCTATAGAAAGTGTACTTGAAGGCCTATGAACGCAAAATCCTAAGTAAAACGATTTGTTTCGCGCGAATTTTGCATAAAAAACAACGCTCCGGAGGGCCAATTCTACTGGAACTCGATCTTTCAAAGAAGAAAAAGTATTTTTGAACCTTATTGGCACTATCCATATAGAGGGGAAAACAGGCTAGCAAGGACTCAGGACTATGTTCTTACCGTGAAATGGGGTTAACACCCCTCCGAAATTTGGCAAGTCAGCCAGTTAAGCTCTGGTTGTGTGGTGTTAGTCTGTCGGATTGTAAAGCCATTTAGTCTGGTATTAAGACTAATTGAGGATGGAATTGCTTTCCGATGTTTCCTGGGCACATTGAATGAGAGCTCTGGGATCTACTGTGTTCAAAACAAGGCCATGAATAGCTTATAATATCTTGTAAGTATTACTATATTATTTTCGTAAGAAACCAGAAATAGTGAATTGTTGGAATAATATTAAAAAAAAAAAAAATAATTGCAGCGTTTGACAAGATGTTTATTACTTGAGAATCTTATACATTGAGACCTGCGGCAGACTTTAACCTGCGCTAGGATTGGAGCACAAGACAAGACTGTTCTCAGTCAAGACGTTCTTCAACCCGGCATCGACTGCTTTCTGGACTTCAGCTTGGACAATCCCTTGCAAGAAGTTGACGACGTACGACAAAATGGCTGAACACCATCTGCAAAGTCCTGTCATCTGGAGGTCGATATCCTGGAGTCTTGTTACTTCTACACGTTCGACGTTCACTTGGCAAGTTATTCCCGGCTGGACGACAACATGAGCGGTGAAACTGTTGTTCCTAATGCGAGCAGTGATGTTACCGTTAATGTTGATGCCCCAAGTTCTGAAGGCGTAACTGTCGAATGTTATCCCCAGATCGTCGAACGTAAGTGGAATAGCAATACGCAAACCTGTCAAACTTGCAGTGACATTAAGACGTCCGTCCATTTTCAGTGTCGATAGTTTTGATAATTTTCCTTCAGAAGTGCTCAGCCTTCCGAATCCCATTAAACTTGTGTTGATTGGATCTATTTTGGCAGTATCGCGTCCGGAAACGTCCATAAGGAAATTAAATTTTGCAATAATTATCATCGTTCCTGCAGTCAAACTGGGCATTGATATTTGTTCGATGGCATTTCTGGTTAACTGTTTCCCAGTGTTGATCAACCCAGTCGTTTGCGTCTTAAGATCTGTCACCAACTGCCCAATTTGGTTAGCTGTGTTCGTGATTCCTGTGTTGAGTACGTCGGATTGCTGCCTGATTCCGTTGGAAAAGACATCACCCAATCCTTTTATCCCATTGGAAATTGGTCCCCGTAAGATACATCTGCTTCTTTGAAGGTCTCTTGGAGTACTTCCGGGACAGTAAACACTCAAAAATACCAAAACATAAAACGCCTTCGCGAACATTGTATCTCCAGAGAGGGAACCAAAGAGACTAACTCCCAATCAATATCTTCCTCAATATTTTCAAGGATTGAAGTTCACAAATTTATTCTATCCGGTATTTGCTCATTAGTTAGGTATACAGCATTCTGAAGCAGAATATGTAATTACACGTTCGGTTGCAATTTCTATGAAAACTAGATCTATTCTGTTATGGAAAACTAGATTATCACGGTTTTCAAACTAAAACCAGTTTATCACAGTTTGCGTTTTCCTGACTAGTAAAACCATTTCACTACAAGTTCGTTAGGGAAACATTATTAACTCATGGTCCTATGACTTACAATTAAGCCGTTTCGGAGGAGCATAAACAGTAAAATTGTGACACGAGAATTTTATATATGTATATATATATATATATATATATATATATATATATATATATATATATATATATATATATATGTATATATATATATATGATAAAATGGCAATTGTTACCCATTATCCTGATGTTGGCAGGACTGCTAGCTTCCAGCTGTTTAGTGAGCCTATGCCTGGTCCTGCACTTGTACTGCGAGTATTGATCTCCGTACTCAACGTTGTGGACCAGAAGCTCTCCACTGGGCAGCACGTGGTACTTCCCATCTAAAACATAAAACAAAAAAAAAATTAATAATTTTACTGATGACACTATTTAATGAAGTCGATAATTAAACAATAAATATAATTTTTCACAATGTTTCTCGAAAAAAGTGATGTAGTCTTCATAGTACTGAAATCACGTAGAAGAAGTGTGCTTTGAAGATTTTTATTGTATGAACGTTGTCTATCGCTTGCATTTTTTCAAAAAAAAAAAAAAAAATCTTTGTTTTGGTGAACGGATTCTTCTTAACGGACAGAGGCTTAAATTCTAAAATCCACGCCGAAAGTTTTTCCACGCGCAATGTTTTTCGCGAAAACCATCACTTTATAAAACTCACCCCCCAACAAGTAGTATTGGAACCATCTTTTCCCAAGAGCGATTCCAACACGCTGGCTATCTTAACGTGGGCGTTGATTTATCACATCAAATAATAATAAAAACACAACACCTTATTCGCTACAATTTTGTTTTAAAGAGAATTTCACTGTAAAGCATTTTTACGAAACCCTGGTGATGGAGGGAGGAATCGCGAAATATGAGAATTATGAAAGGTAACCAACTGAATTTAATGAGTTATATTTTCCCTGCGTTTTTCCCACATAATTTTGCGTTTTAAATCGTCGGAATCCAGTAAACTTAGATATACGAGAATCATTTTGTCAAACCACTGATATAATTGTAATCTTCATATTCATTAAGAATATTACAGATTTATATAAACCATATTAAAACTAAACTCATCAAAATTAACACTACACTTTACAATACGGCCAATAGAGAGAATCGAATAAGATACAATTCCTGAATCCAATTGGACTATTGGCGGTTGGCCGTCTGGAACTATTTGACCAACTCCAAGTCTCTGTCCACAATTAAAGCCACAAACTTCCAGAAAGAAAAATGTCGCCAAGCCAGTGGGGTTTTGGCAAAGCCACTTCGAGCTTAGTTCGGTCAGCACTTTATGACTACGGAAAGCACTTTATCTGTACCAAGCTTTAGGTTATATCTAGTGGGTTCACCTGAAGGTCGGATACATATTGGGATATTTGATTAAATTCACTATTTTGTTAATTCCTACTTTCTTATTGTTATTCTGCACACAAAAGAAAAAAGAAATCTTTAGAGTTTTTGTTATGTGCTTTTCAAAATATAAAAGGTTAGAAATGGTATTTAGACACGCGAAGCTTAGGATGTATAAATCCAGTAGGCTATATGTAGCCTACATAAAGCCTATATAAATCCTATAGGCTATATGTAGCCTACATATATCCTATAAAAATCCTATAGCCTACATATAGCTTATATAAATCCTATAGGCTATATGCAGCCTATAGGATTTATATATCCTACAGGCTATACACATAAATTTATATAGCCTAGAGGACATGTAAATATGCTTATATATCTTATAGGCTTATATGATACATAAGCCTGTATCCTTATAGGCTTATCCTATACCCTATAAGGATATAGGCTAGGGATAAGGCTTTCATAGACTCAAACTAGTAATAAGAAATGGATTGAAACGCGATACGAATAAGGATTGCACAGAAACAAGCTAGGAATAAGTATTACATAAACGTGTTAGGATTAAGAAATTAATTTAAATTGGTTTAGAAAAGGGATTGCACCGATAGACCCTAAGAAAAAGGGTTGCGTTGAAACACGTAAGGAATAGGGATTTCGTTGAAAAATGCTAGGACGCTCTGGGAACAAGAATTGCACAGAAACACGCTAAAAATAAGTATTATATACGAGTTAAGATTTCGAAATGCAATGAAACAGGTTTTGAAAAATGATTGCATGGCCCTAGAAATAAGGATTTCATTGAAACATAATAACAATAATGTATAGATTAAAACGTAATGGGAATGAGGATTGCAATAAAACACTCTAGGAACAAGGATCGCTCAAAAACATGCTAGGAATAAGTATTGAAACATTTTTAGAGAAAGAATTTCAATGAAACACGTTAGGAATAAGAATTTCACTGAAACGGGCTAGTATGAAGGATTACATTGAAACAAGCTTGGAAAAATGCTTGCAATTTTTGCCGCTAGAAATAATGATTTTCATTGAAATTCATGGAATTAACAGAAACGCGATAGAAATAAAGACTACATTAAAATACGCTAAGATAACCCAGTCTTTTCGCCGTAGAGTGTTATTAGTTCATTTTGTTATAATTGTATTAGTTTAGACTATGTCCCTACTAAATAGTCTAACTTAACTTTAATAGCTTAGTAAGGTTTAGTATTAGTTTCTAAATAGGAGGGAAATAATAGTCATTCTTGCCTTAATTACATCGACTCAGAGAATAGTTAAACCCTCGTAATTGCTAATTAGATGCCATTTTTAACTTCACCTAAATCTAAATAGCTAATTAAAATATTTTATTACTTTCGTATGCAAACTTTGAGATTCAAGGTATTACTGAAGTTTAGCCTCCTCCAAACCGATTATTTTCAAATTTTGCATTATAGCGTATTTTGATGCACTAAAAACGAATACGCTAAAAAAAAAAAGTCGCTCGCAACTAAGAAAGACGTTATTATGCACTAAAGTTCACTGTTATGCGGGTTATGAATGCTGGCGTAAAAAACGTATTTGTAAACATGCGCTTACACAGCAATTTATAATTTGGAACCAAAGAAATCTCATTTCAAATGTTGATAACCTATTTATTCAAAAAGAATGGTCAATTTTAAGGGCCTCCTTACCCGCCGTAACCTGTCGCTAATGAGCATACGTACTATGCGTTTCCGTTCGCTACGCTCCCTCGAGAAGATTTCAAAACTCTAGTCAGTACAACTCGCTAAAATTAATAGAATTCTATTAGTTTAACCGTGTTGGATTGACTGGAGTTTTGATATCTTCTTGAGCGAGCGGAAACGCATAGCATTTATGCCCATAATGCGAAATAAATATTCTTAAGTGAAATATATATATAGAATCATCTATAAAGTACAAAACCACTTTTCACAATCGATGCTTTGCATTCGTATTGACGATATGGGATTAATATGAAAAGTACAAAAGTCCGACTCGCAGGAACTGCATCATCTTAGCGCGGTTCCGTTTTTATCCCTAGTCTTATTTGGAAAGATTAAAATAGAAGCAGTTATTATTTTGGTTCCACCAGTCTTGAATATTCTTGATTTATGATCTTACATGGAAGGGTCGGCCAACACTAGAAAGGGTCCCGCTAGTTACAAGGTCTTGGAATCTTGGAAATCTATATTTCTAACAATAAATTGTTTTTGTTATTTTACTTAACCTGTTTTATTGTCAAATACATTATCCAACTATACGCAATCAAAAAATAACAAGGAATAAAACTGACAAAAAAAAGTCCGACTCGCAGGAACTGCATCATCTTAGCGCGGTTACGTACATCACGAAGAGATGGAATAGATTAGCATCACAAATGACAGGAAACTGACAGTACCCAACTTACACAGAAGCGGATAATTCTTAATCTGTATAAGTCAATACAATTATGTACTGAGAACGTACTTACTCTTTGACTACTGCTAAGAAGGATCTATTCTAAACAACCAAAAATTCGTTGTCATTTTAAGTATCTTGTTTTACTAGCAAATTCGTTTTACCGTTATAATCAACTGTAAATATGTGCGTCATGGCAAATAAAATTCCATTTTGTCGTGGGTTAAATCTTTCTATAAAATAAGAAATAAAGATAACTTCAGTTGGAGGCTTTGAGGAAGGTTATATAGATAGGAGAATTCAAAACAAACTACGTCATCATGATTAGCCACTGCCATCATGATTACCACAGCCACTCCAAACTTATTACCAACTCCTTTCACCGTTTCTTAGCTTATTTTACTACAATACTAATTTGACTGATAAATGCAATTTAAAACAAGAAACAACCAATTAAAAAGTGGGATAAACAAGGAGAAAACCCCTTTAAAAACAACAAAACAAACACTTTTTAAGTTTTAAGCGCTTATCTCTGATTGACGTTGCCCAGAACCTTTTTTGTAGAGAATTTAGTAAGAATTCGAATAGTCACCCTCCACTTACCACGATTTCCCAACCGTTTTCGAAAAATGTATGAAGATCCGAAAACTTTTCATGTCTATTAATAAAATAATTTTTTTCGCATACTTCCTTAATTCCAAATATAACCAAAATTTAAAAATCTTAGTTGGGATTAATTTCCAAGATGTAGAAAATATTTCAATTGAATCCCGAGATTCTAAGTACTTACAAAAAAATAATGACTTACAAAAACATTGATTCTAGTTTTCTCAGAAACGGCTACAGATATTACCTTAAAAATGGTTTCATTCGTTTTCTTATGTTAAGAAACCTATAACAGTTACCTACAAGCATACAAACTCAAAAACGTAAACGTTACGATTTTTTTTGCGCGAATTTCGCCCCAAACACTATCTTCTAGTGGTCGGATTATGCTAGTTAACGATCTTGACCTTTCAAATTAGACGACAGATTTTTGTACGAAATTTCGTTAAAATCGGACCATTTTTGAGCTTGCTAGAGAGCGAACAGACAAGCATATATATATATATATATATATATATATATATATATATATATATACAAATTTGGGCCACCTGTATTTTCGTCATCTATAGGGTCTGAAACGTGAAAGTTTCTAGTCGGCACTTCCGGATTACGTCGTGAGGTCAACCTCATAAGCGGGTTCTCCCTATCTCCATAGGGAGAACCGCGCAAAAACCGTTCAAATAAACGAAATCAATTACTTTAAAGTTTTAAGCACTTATTTCTCTGATTGACATCGCCTAATTAAAACTTTCGTCAGAACCTTTTTTGTAGAGCATTTAGAAAGCTTTCAAATGGCAACCTTCAGCTTCACGAGATTGTTAACCGTTTTCGAGATAATAACGAAAGTATACAAAGTTATCAAAACTTTTCATGTCAGTTAATAAAATATTTTTTTCTAACTTTTCCTTAACTCCAAACGTAACCAAAATTTCAACATAATAGTTTTGATGTAATTCCATACAGTAAATGTTTCAACTGAATCCCATGATTCTGAGTTCCCAAACCGATACCGTTAATCAAAAACTATTTTTCCAGTTTTCTCGAAAACGGTTAAAGCTATCGCCTTAAAAATGGTTTCATTCGTTTTCTTTTGCCAAGAAGCCTATAAAACGAGTACTTGCAAGCATATGAAGTAAGCGGAACGATTTTTTCGGGCGACATTCTCTCCAAAAACAATGTTCCGGTGGGCGGATTCTGGTGGTTAACGAACTTGAGCTTTCAAATTAGACGAACGATTTTTGTACCAAATTTCATCAAAATCGGACCATTAGGGGGGCCAGAAATGAGCGAACAGATAAATTTATATATATATATATATATATATATATATATATATATATATATAAAAAAATTTGAACCACCGTTATTTTCGGTCTCTAGGGGTTCTGAAACGCAAAATATTCTAGTCGGCACTTCCGGAGGGAGGAACCGCGCTAAACTCTATAATTAATACATCATAGCTATATTACTCGGAATACTCGAAATATTGATGTAAGAAGCGCAAACAGAGTTGGAATCTGCCGGAAAGTGCTAACTATCTAAGAAGTTTGACACTGTTTTGAGTTATCTGAGAGGAGGGTTGCCCAACTTCTGGGTGTCCGATGCCTCGGAAGTTCAAATGGGGGGGGGGACTACTGAAATTATTTGTGAGAATTGACATCCAAGATTCAATAGGCCTTTTTGACAATATTTCAGAAATATTTTTATATATATTTAACTATTTTGATTTATACATGTAACGCAAAAACTAGAAAAAATAATCTCGGTTCACTTTATTTATTTTTTTGACGAATTCTTACTTATTCCTTGACAGAAGAATTGTGTAAAAGAAATTTCTAATTTCTGTAAAAATTAGGATCCAATCTAAATTGAACGTCTCAATTATACGAGAGACAATAAATTAACGAAGAATAATATTTGTATCTACCTGATATATATTAAAAAAAAAAAAAATTGAACCGAGATTATTTTTTCCAGTTTTTGCAATTCACATGCAGAAGGTTCGTCGGATCAAAAAATGATAAACTGTCTATGGAACAAAATGTCCATCCGATGGGTTATTCAAACACGATTGTATCGTAAAATATTCAAGCTAAGACACTTGGTATCATCTTAAAGACAATTTAACAAGCCACAACTTTTGTATTTAGGTATTTTTTCGTCTAAGTGATAACTCGGGATTTGGCAAAAAAAAAACAAAAAAAACTCGTTTTTTTGCGTTTTTCTCGAAACCGAAGCGAAAACGAGAAAATCGCCAAAGGACTTTTGACTTCGTTTTTTGATTACCCATCGATATACGAAGTCTGTTGGTTTAAGACTGGGACACCCTGTATGTTTATATATATATATATATATATATATATATATATATATATATATATATATATATATATATATAATTTACTTACTTACTTACTGCCGACCTGTACAGTTCTAGACCGACCTTCACATTTTCGACAATTCATCCCTATCCTTCCTTCTTCCCCTCCAATTCACCGCTCCCATCCACTTCAGATCCTCTTCCACGTCATTTCTCCAGCCTTTCCTCGGTCTTCCTCTTTTCCTTTTTCCAGGAAATTCCTCCCTAATTATCTTATTCGTGGCTGTATCATCGGGCAGTCTTTCCACGTGTTCTAGCCAGCTAATTCTTCTAGCCATAATAAAGCGTACTATATTCTCCCTTTTTAGCGGGGCTCCTCCCTCCCCGATAGGGAGGAACCCCGCTTATAAGGTTGATACAATGAAACAATCCGGAAGTGCCGACTAGAAAATTTCGCGTTTCAGAACCCCTAGAGACCGAAAATAACGGTGGTTAAAATTTGTGTATATATATATATATATATATATATATATATTTGTCTGTTCGCGGATTTCTGACCTCCCTAATGGTCGGATTTTGATGAAATTTGGTACAAAAATCTGTCGCCCGATTTGAAAGGTCAAGTTCGTTAACCAGCAAAATCCGCCCACTGGAAGGTGGCGTTTGGGGCGAAATTCGCGCAAAAAAAATCGTAACGCTTACATTTTTGAGTTTATAAGCTTGTAAGTACTCGTTTTATAGGCTTCTTTGGCTAGGAAAACGAATGAAACCATTTTCAAGGCGATAGCTTTAACCGTTTTGAGAAAATTGGAAAAATAGTTTTTGAATACCATTTTTGGTTTGGGTACTTAGAATCATGGGATTCAGTTGAAACATTTTCTGCATGTTCTACTTTCGGTTACGTTTGGAGTTAAGGAATGGTTAGAATAAAATATTTTATTAACAGACATAAAAAGTTTTGGTAACTTTGTATACTTTTGTTAATATCTCGAAAAAGTTTGAGAATCTTGGTAAACGGAAGAATACCATTAGAAAGCTTACTAAATGCTCTACAAAAAAGGTACTAATGAAAGTTTTGATTAGACGATGTCAATCGGAGAAATAAGTGCTTAAAACTTTAAAGTAATTGATTTCGCTTATTCGAACTGTTCTTTTTGTCTGTTTTTATTCCTTGTTACTTTTTAACTGCTTATAGTTGGATAATGTATTTGATAATAAATCAGGTTAAGAAAAATAAGAAAAACAATTTAATCTTAGAGATATGGATTTCCAAGATATAGCTTTTCAAATGCCTAGCGGGGTCCTTCCTAGGTCGGGGACCCATCCAGGTTAGATCGTAAATAAGACCTTTCTTGAAAGTAAAGATGGAACTGTCAACTTTGTTCCTCCTCTGCCTCCCGGCACTTTCATTGCTGACGAAGGCTACCAATGAGTAGCCAAAACGTCCTAAATATAGATTTTTTAACAAAAATCGTATTGAGGTTTCTTTAGCCAAATCCCAACTATTCCATCTTTACTTATCACCTCGACAGCTAACTATCTAATCTTCATCCTTTCTAGAAATATGGACCCAAAATAATAACAGCTTCTATTTTAATCATTTTAAATGAGTCTAGAGATAAGAACGGAACCGCGCTAAGATGATGCAGTTCCTGCGAGTCGAACTTTTTTTACATCTAAAGACCCTATATTATTCTTTTTGCATCGACCCCAACCAATGTCGATAGAACCTCAACTATTGCCGCTTTGCTCCTACCTAGAATTGCAATGTCGTCAGCATATCCCAATATTTCTGTAGCGCTAAATTTCCACCTGACGTGATCCCTGTAACTGCATTATGTAGCGCCTAGTTAACACTAGATATACCAGGCCTGGTACTGGTATAAATGTCAATAACAAAAAATATATTTGTTACTAATATATATATATATATAATGTAACATTAACCCTTTCCGTGCTATGCACGAATATATTCGTTCTCTAAAAAAATGTTCTGAGTGCGAAGCACGAATATATTCGTGCAGCCGGGACATTCCTCAGAGTGCGACGCACGAATATATTCGTTTTCATATTCTTTGTATAATCTCTGCTTCCAGAAAGCCCAGAGATCTCTTGTATCACGCTGTACAACTAGTCTAGTTACTTAGCTATCCGTTAGATAGCAGAAGATTGTCTTTGCGTGTGTTTTCCTGGTTTTATTGTGAGTGGAAGCTAACTTTATCTCGAGCGGAGTGTCCTAGACCACCTGAAGGGTCCATTATAACCAATTCAGACTTTACCAAGGCGGCTACCTGCAGGGGTTGGGTTGTTATTTCTATTGTTTGCAGACACTTTACTAAAATTTGCCAAACCTTTTCCCACCTTTAGGCTAAATTAGGTGTGGGGAAATATGGCCCTATCTAATATTTCTCAGCACTAGTTTTGGTTTATTATTTATTTTTATATTTATAAGTTTATTATTAATATTTTTGCTATATACCTACTATTTATTTCTAATTCATTACTTTATTATTATATTACTATTTACTAATTAATAGTAATTAATATACTACTTATTTTTTTATTATTTTTTTTTTACGGCGCATCTACATGTAAGTCATTAGCGCCTATACTACTTATTATAAATAAATTTGTTTTTAAAATAAATACAAAACACAAATTTTAAAAAAGTGTTGTTTTTTTTCACTAGCAAGTAATTATTGGACGTAACCAGTTTTATGAGTTGCATATAAAAATAAAATGATAAGTTTTTAGTAAAAAAAAGACCCAGTTATTTACTAAATAATTACTTATTGTACATAACTGCACAGATTGTAAATTATCAATAAAGATCAATCAATATTTTAAAAAAATTACTATATAAATTGAAGAATTATAACAATGAAATAAATCATAAAATGGGTAAAATGAAGAGAAGAGAACGTGTTTTCATGAATATTTTGATAAAAGGGTGCATTCATACTAACAGGGCTAATGGTGCTAAATTTAAAACTAAAATACTTCGGTAACTATTGAAATATTATTTTAGAAACTGTTTATTTATTAATTTTAATAAGAAACTTGTTATAATAATTGAAAAGGTCACACTAAAGTACACACAATTAATGAAATTAGCATCTTAAATTACAACAAAACAAGCAATTTTGCATGTCCCCTGTTATATATCTATGTAATAAGAGCGACCCAAGGCGGGAGCTCTGTCTGAGTATAGTCTTGTTCCAAACCAAAGTCGCACGCGGAGGGTGGAAAATAGGCTAGCACTGGGGGTAGGATCGGCTCTCAAAGCTCGTAGCACCCGGCGGTCGGTCCCTCTCAGATCCGCTAGCATTCTAAGGGTTAAGTTCATTAAATGTATTCTCATAAATCATACCGTCGAGGCTACCACAAATGACAAGTTCCTACTCAGCTGAACTCCACGCTGTTATACTTGCATTAGACAATATACCTACCACTCACCACAAAAACATAACAATCTGCACTGACTCACTGAGCACATTACTAACATTACAGGATATTTACAGTGACAATCCTTTAACAATACATATATTTAACAAACTTTCACTACTGAACAAAACTATAACGATGTACTGGCTACCTGGCCACGAAGACATTGCTCCTAGTACTGAAGTAGACATACAAGCAAAACTTGCAGCAAGAAAAGACCATCTAGACATTCAGGACTCAACGTACCAGGACTTATTGACAGAGGCCAAGACAATAATTACAAAAAGGCGGGAGGAGACATGGTACAGGACAACAAATAATAAGTTACGAGAGATTAAAGACACAATTCATGAATGGCCTTCAAGCAGCAGAAGTAACAGACGAGAAGAAGTCGTCCTGTGCCGGCTAAGGATACGTTATTCACGACTGACTCACTCTTACCTTATGACTAGACAGGACAGACCAACATGTCAATACTGTAATACAACTCTCACCATTAAACACATCCTCACTCTTACCTTATGACTAGACGGGACAGACCAACATGTCAATACTGTAATACAACTCTCACCATTAAACACATCCTCACTCTTACCTTATGACTAGACAAGACAGACCAACATGTCAGTATTGTAATGCAACTCTCACCATTAAACATATCCTCACAGACTGTAGACTCAGACAAAATGATACCCTCCCACACAACATACATGAACTACTTACAGATGACAGTCACTACATAGGACAGCTATTGGACTATCTTAAAAAAGTAAACCTTTATAACTTAATATAAACCCTATTTATTTAATTTTTCTAATGTTTTACTTAATTTGATTTGATCTGCTTTATTTTACTTTATTCCACACCTAAATGAGATATAAATACAACTGTGTGAGAAATTAAAGTCAACTTCTACACATGGGAAAACATGAATATCTTGTTTACTTGTATTTATTCTGTTGATTCGCTATAGCTGCGAACAACTAAAATAAATAAATAAATAAATGTATTCTCTACTTATAGCTACAAAAGTCATAACATCATTTAGGAAAGCAAATGTTATATGCAGTAGGAATTTTGAATTGTAATTGCACGACCAGTCAAAATGACTGGTCTGGTAAATCTAGTGTTAAAGTATATATCATTGACGTGTCCATATTGTAAATGGATAAGCACAAATGTATCAATGTATACATCATTTGGTCGGTTACTCCAACAACCAAAAATATGTTTTGATTATTTACGAATGAAACTGGCCCATTTTATTATACCCTAGATGGATTGAAACCCCTGCGATTCGGAATTCTGTAATCAAATGAAATATGTACCTACTTATGTTTTTAAGGAATCATGTTAAAAAAAAACAAACTATTTTTATATTAGGAGGAGCTCCATCTTATATAATTCCGATATACGTTACCTACATATGAAATTGATGTGCTAAACTTTTAGTATAATTTCATAGTAATGATTTTTGCACAAATCGTACCCGACGGACCATTTCAAAGATAATTGCAATTGAATTAATTGGAATCCTTTTATAAAAGTCCTCAATTAAAAGTTCAAATTATTTCGATGTTTTAAGTTAATTGTAAGGGACTAATCGTGCTTAAAAGCTTCCAAGTGACCCTTTGTTCGAAGATTCTTTGTTTAATTGAACTCTTAGAAGCAATTAGTTAATAGAGGTTTTTGTGGTCACCACTATTTACTTACCTTAAGTAAAATATATGCAAAAGTTTTGTTTTTGTAAGTTTTATATGTTTTTAATAAAATGTAAATGTTTTAATTTCTTGCACAAATGTTGGTTACCATCAGTCAGCCGGTCATGCATATTATGTATAATGTACATGATGTATTAGTAGTTAAAATAATTAAATATATTCATCATGAGCGGGTTTTCAATCTGTTGAGGAAGGATGGAAAAATGCTAAAACTAATCTATATGACTTACGATACTATTATTTTTTCAATTGAATTCATGAAATATAAATGATTTTTTTTTTTTTTTAGATATTATATTTATTTCAGAAAATGGTTATCTATAACATTGGGGTTTACACATTTATATACTGGGTGTCCCAAAAAAAAACAAAAACGGCCTAACTTAGGGAATTGATGCAGGATGAAAAATTAATGAACAAAAGTCCTTTGGCATATATCTCGTTTTTGCTTCGTTTCAGAGAAAAACGAAAAAAAAAACTGTCTTTCATAAGCCATATATAAAAATCTTTAAAAGTATATATTTCAACGCCCAATCCTCTCTCACTCCCACCCCCGCCTAATTTAATACCCTCATCCAGCACAAAAATATAGGAATGAGTATGATTCTGATTTTGTGTGTAATAATGAAATAATTTTTCAACGCAGAATATTTCCACACTTCCTAGATAAGGAACTATCGTTTTTAAAGGGCGAAGAGATTGAGGAGCTGGTTCTATGGCGACGTTTGTCCAGAAGAGATGAATAAAAGAAACTCCCATTCGGTAACTTTTTTTTTTTGTTTTCGGTTGGCTTCTGAATAAAAATAGTGTTTTATTCAGAAGCCAACTGTCATTAATGTAAAAAAAAATGCAAATTAAGCCAATTTTACAATGAATAATAAATAAGGCAGACTCTTTTAAGGGGATTAAAATGTAAATAAAAAAACCCAAAGTATCTAGTTTTTATTTTTAATATTAAATGAAGTGCTTTATTCACGCTGCGATTTCAATAGCGTCTTCAATAAACATATTTGAAAATAATTACAAAAGGGCAGACACTTTTGTGGGGTTTGATTAACAGAAAACATGAAAATAAATGTTGCCTATGAAAGACTACAATACACTGCGTGTAACCATAAGAGTGTATGAGAGCACCGCGCAGTTGTGGTTATTCTCTGCGCTTTCATTGGTTCTTGCTTACATGATCTTGTACAGCTGTTCCGGTTTAAGTGGCAACGTGAATAAAATTCTCATTCAATAAGATAACAGATTAAAACAATTTTTTTTTTACATGTTATTCCCCTTAAAATTGTCGGCCTTATTTTATATTCATTGTAAAATTGTCTTAATTTTACTACATTAAAGATAGTTGGCTTCTGAATAAAACTCTATTTTTGGGACATTTTTTTTGCACCTTTTCCCAATGCCCAGTACCTGGTGTTCCGCGGTAATTCTAGCTAACAAATAATTACCTTCTTATCTACACAAAAGGTACATTATAGCAAAATTTTAAGGTGCATAAAACACTTCATGAAAAGTGCGGTTACTGGCTCTCGGACTATTTAAAATGTATGTTGCCTCACAAATTTTTTTTAGATTACTTTATAATTTTCAAGATTTGTTTAAGATTAGATTAGTTTCAATTTCAAGGATCTAAAAATATTAAACAAAGAAAGAAATACCCTGAAAAGAAATATCTAAGAAAATATCTATATTTTAAAAAAATCGAAAATAGCAGTGAATAAAAGAACTGATATAAAAAATGCCCACCAAATTTTCCTTGGAATAATTGATTAAGACATTTCACTCTGCTTTTAAATGTTGTACTCTGAAAAGAAGAAAGAAGGTTTTAGATTGGGTTAAAAGGGTGGAAAAGCTTGTGCCCATGAAGGTGAGAGTTATGCATTTCCTTTTGTGCGGGCTTAAAGCGACTGGAGAAGTTTATGCAGTGCTTGGAAAAGCCTTACCCCTTCCTCTAGCAGGAAAAATGGAGGCAGCCCGGGAAAAGGCTTGTCGGAGGAAATGGAAGACCTCGCGATTTTCCGGCTTAAACTCGATTTCCATCGGGTAAATGTGATTTTCTGCTCCCTCTGGCGTTTTTTAACCGTGCCATTTGAATTCTGCCCCCGAGGACCGAGCGATAATAGTGTTTTCTACTGTAGGCAGAAAGATTGAAATTTTTTTTGCTTTTCTCAAACAGAATTTAATCACGTGAAGGAGTTCTTTTAGGACGAGGAAATGGAGGTTTTCTTCGAGTTCAGCAATTGACAAAGTAGCATAATTAGATGTGTCTAAGAGGCGTAAAAACGCCCCAACTGTCCTAAAATGTAATTTTGGTATCACAAAAATCGGTGAACTGATAATTAGTGCTTGGAGAATCTACAGAAGACAAAGGAAAGCAAGTGGCTTTGCTAGTTTCCTTAGGGTGATTTTTTTAAACTAGTCAATGAAAGTTTTTTTAAAAAGTTCTTATATACCATTAATTTGAATTGCGCTTGATGAAAAAGTAACAAACATTTATGTTTTTAATTTCTTTTTTTTTTAATAAAAAAAAAATCATCAATACAAGTAGATTAGGATCTTACGTATTTGACGCATGTACCTTTAGATTAACGTCAATAAGCTACAGGTTTATAGGGTTGGAAAAATATATATTGTGCAAAAAATGATTTTTCTTTTACTCTCTGTATTTTATTATTATCGGGGTGGGTTTCCTCCGTTTCCGGGTGATTGAATTTACTTCGGGGGATCGTATCCAACCGAAATAAATAATTATGTACATAAGTGTACATACATTTGCTGGATATTTAAGAAGTATCGGATGGGTCTCACTGCATCCAGTAGTGCAGAGTGCTGTTTTTAGTCCGCTTTTGGTGACCAGGTAATAAACTCGCATGACTGCACTATGCATGTATCCAGTCTAATGCATGCGTTGTTTTGTATTTCTTGGCAACTTACTGACAGGAGCGGGAGAAGTATAACTCTCCTCCAAGCTGAAGCCAGTGCTTGATTGTATTCTTCATAAATATCCTTAATCTTACGGGCTAGTATGGCATCGGGGCACCGCTCGCACTGCTTCCGATGCCATGGTCTGACAAATTATTCCCTCTGGAGGAGACCTCACTCCAGTTTCTTACATGCCTAGGAGGGACTTACATTTCACCACTTTATGTGGATAGTGCATTTTATACCTACTGCCAGGTCTATATCCCAGGGAAGGTGATCCTGGGGTGTGTACTGTAGGTGACCTTATGTCAGTGTAAGTGTTTAGAGTACTGTGTGTGTTATGTGTGTGGTGTACTGTACTCGGGAAGGGGGGTTCGTAAAGCCCCAAGCAACTGCGCTTTCAGTTGCTCCCTGCCTTTTTATTATTATTATTATTATTATTATTATTATTATTATTACAAAACAGTAAAAATAAAAATGTTAACATATATTAGGAAGTGTAGATAATGTTTGGCTCCTTCCATATACTGTTCACTGATATGTATACTTAGTCCATCACATTTAATTACTTATAAATTGTACAGATTTTGAATAAACATGAATTTAATATATATATATATATATATATATATATATATATATATATTACAGCAATGCTCCGCTACCTTGCCGTTTACGAAGTAGCGCGATACCTCCCTTAACTATTTCGACATTGTTTTTTTTTTTTGTTTGTTTTTTTAATATTAAGTGATTTTAAATTTAAATTAATAAATTTAAATTTTAACGTCCATTTATTACTAACTACGAATTTTAGGACGGGTTATCTATAGGTTACCACCCTTTTCTAGCCAGGATGGGGCTGATGCCTTTTCTTTTTTCTAAACAAAAGCCTCCAACCCTTGTGGGAATCGAACCCACAACCATTTGGCACGGATTGTTAAGTGCTCACGCCTTAACCCTCACGGCCATCAGGCCTCTATTAAATTATATTAAGTTCAAAATTGAGATGTTGTTAAGTAAAGTTTTAAATGAAATAATATAGTGTTAACTCTTCCTTATATATTAATCGTTTTAAGACGTGTAAGGATCGTTGTGGTGTATTGGCTGCTGTCAGTAAGTAATTCTTATGTCATGTGATAAGTCTAGATTTTGGCGTTAGCTGTTAGTATGTGTTTCACGGTTAGTTCGTTGTTAAATATTTTGATTTTATTTATTTCACTCCCCTTGTTAGTTGGAAAAGTTTTTATTTAGCCGAACCCTGTATATCAGTCAATTCGCCTCAATCCTCAAGAAAATGAAAAAAAAATTCATTAAAAATTTTTAATGAACGCTAACTGATTGACAGCATTAAAAAAAAGAAAAAGAAAAAAAAAAAGAAATATAGTACTTATGACAAAGTCACAAATATTTTATTCAATTTCTTTCCTATTAAAGCTTATTTCACGTCCTAAAGGTCGTGATTTCCTGCCGTGACCAAGGAGAAACATTGGCAGAAGCAACGGAGCGCTAATAATGCTGGCTGGCTCTGGACATGGGGTTATATAACACGTGTCCTTCTAAATTATTATATTCTCTCTCTCTCTCTCTCTCACTCTTTCTCCCTCTCTCTCACTCTTTCTCTCTCTAACGCGCGCGCGCTCTACCTCCCAGTCTCTTTCTCCCTCCTTCTTTATTCATTTCTCTATCTCTTACCTTCCGGTGCAGCAGTTTCACCAGCAGTACTTTCAGTTTATAATGACTTAAACTTTAAATGCCATCATTAGAGGGTCAATGCCTGTAAATCCCGAAAACGTAGATATTTCAGACTCCCAGTTTTTGTCTCTGACATGTTTAATTAAACTTCACTTCTACCCCTGAAACACCTCTGATACATTACGTTTATTTATATAGGTACTAATCACAGGGGATTTTCAAATGTGCCAAAATTATTGGGTATTCTTTATTACAGAAATCAAATTGAGAGTTCTTTCATCTCGTAAATGTGACAGATTTGCTTTTATTCCCTCAAGTCTTAATAGAATGAGTATCTCGTGAAAAACGTGATTTTCCAACGACACAAGCGGGGGAAAGTGTGAGAAAAATAGCCTGGAAGGACATTGCCAGAAGTCTGAAGGCACTAATTGGGGGAGGCCCTGGACACGGGGGTGGCAATTCTACCTGTCCGTTTAGAGTTATAGTACCCTCTCTCTCTTTCTAGCCGTCCCCAAGTTCTCTCTCTCTCTCTCTTTCTCGCTGTACCCAACTCTCTCTCTCTCTTTCCCGCCACCCCCAAGTTCCCTCTCTCTCTCTCTCTCTCTCTCTCTCTCTCTTTCTCTTCCTCGCCACCCCCAACTTCCCTGACTCTACTTTGACTCTCACACAATTACTCTTCTGCCCTGTCCTTTTCTCTCTGTTCCTAAAGCTTGGCTATCTGTTCTCTCCACTTCTCGCCTGATAAATAGAGAGCTAAAGCGATTTGTAAGACAGGCAAGAGTTATGTCGGGTTTTGTCGGAATTGGAGTCAATTCGTGTCGCTGGACACGATTACCGGACTCACAAGATGACTCTTTTTAGAATATTTAATCACGACCAACAGCCTATCATAACCACGTTGAATAAACCAGTTTCCATTGATCGCAGAAGTTAGCAAAGTCAGGCGTAGTGAGTACCTGAATGTTCAGTTGTTAATACGCCTGATATGTTCAGTTATTCTATTTTAAAATATAATATTTAATCATGTAATAAGCATTTAACAACTTCAAATATTGCAAGATTTAAGGAGTATTTAGGAAGCTCTATGGATGGATTTATTTGGAGAGAAGGGATGGCATACATAGCCGTGAGAATACCGGGTTGTGTAGGAATGTGAACTATATAAAGGGTTTAAAGGATAGGACCAAGGACGCTACCCTGAGGAACTCCCGCTTCAACATTGAAATAATTCGAATAGGCTAGTCCATTCAGTTCAAAGACAAACCTTTCCGAATGGTGGAATTAAGAGCACTTAAAATGTATTATTAGAATTATAACAATTTCGAGGACTGGTGCTCACTCGTTTAGTATAATGAGCTCATCCGATAACTGTTGCGTTCTGTTTGAACCTATTGGTCGAGATGATATCTGGCGTTATTGTAGCTGAATCTAATTTGCAAAGATCTTTTAATTCTATCAAATGAAAATATTTTGATTCCTCTGAAATAAAAATAATAAAACAATTTCCTTTTTTTGGGCTTATATGCGTTTATAGAATTACAGAGGCACCCACATGAAAAGTGGTAATTTCCAAAGACACCATACATATATTCTTATGTATTTAGACACGCTGAATCCGAATCAGGAGTTTGTTTCATCCCATCACGACAGGTTTAAGAGCATTTGAAAATCACATTTCGCATGGGCGTATATAGAAAATAATTTCGGTAGGGGCTGGGAAAATTTCTGGGGGAGGGGGGGCTGAGACCATTTCCGGGGTATGGAATACTAAAAATTTTGAGCTTGGAATAGTTTTAGGCAACTAAAACGCTATTACACGTAAAATAAAATATGTTTTATGAACTAAGTGATCTTATTTAATTTATTTTTAAGGGTTTTACGACAAGTTTTTACCTGCAAATCAAAATTTCGGGAGGGGCTGCAGCCCCCTCAGCCCCCTTATGTACGCCCATGACATTTCGTATGAAGTCGTTAAAGAAGAAATAACTAGAGCTTCTGTGATTTTTAGGGTCGCTGAATTCGAATCTGAGGTCTGTTTCACCCCATCGGGCCAAAATCAAGGTCATTTTATGGACAAATATGTCTATATTGCAAACAATGAATCTATAGACAAAATCCTTTTTTTTTTTTTTTTGCAAAATCGACATTTGTCCTTGAAATGAACTTGATTTTCCGCTGATGGGGTAGAACAGACCTCGCATTAGAATTTAGCTACCCTCAAAAGCATGGAAGGTCTAGTTATTTCTTCTTTAACGACTTCATAAGATATTTCACCTTCAAATGCTTATTTAAGTGGTAACATTAAATACCACTTTTTTTTGTGTGTGTGTGCCTGTGTTATTAAACCGTATGTGAAACGGGTTTAAACATTCTTTCCCACGTTTACGCCTTTGCTTGAGCTTGGATCGGTGAGTTTCATTAAAACTCACCTTGCCACTTCGACCCGCCGGAAATCTCCAATCCTCTGTAAACTCAGCTTGGAATCGGCGTTGGGATCAAGAGCGAAACCGAGCAATATATATATTTGAAGAAGGCCAAGTCCCGAATCTCCTTCCCAAGCCTAGAGCTCAATTTTGCCTCTATATTTAGAACGGACGTGACGAGTTGAAAATCATTCCCTCTGGGTTTAACGAGGGCTAGAAAAAGTCGAGAGAGTTGTTCAATTCTAGGACTTTTAGCGTTTTTTCTCACTTCATGTAGATAGTAAAACCCGCTTTTGATGACATAGCTCTGATGTAATACAGAAAACTGAGTAATTCGATCCATAGGCAACGGAATGCCAGGACGTAGGAATTCGTACAAAATGAATCAATGAATTAGGGAATTTATTCAGAAGTAAAATATTTACATCATACAAAAACAAACTGAACCTAATGCTATAGACAATGGACAGAAATCCCTCAATCAGGTTGTAGCTAATATTGCTAGGACCATAATAAGCTAAATATCGTCGATACAACTGCAAAGTCAGGGACAACTTTACACACTGTCAGTTAAGCAAACCTGCGTGTCCCTCTGAAACTTTATACACAGCAACCCAAGTTCAATAGATTTAATCTATTTCCTTTTACATTATCTTTTTGTTTCTGAATGTTGTAAATTGTTTTGAGTTATGGATGGTCGATCTATGAATCGGGATGAGGATGTTTTTCATCATGATGACCTAGACTTCGCTGAACGGATACGAACTTTGGTGGCAAACATATCTGATGATGAGCAGCGATATTCTGATGATGAAGACCTATTTGCTCAGAATGCTTTATAAATCTAATCAATTCAAACCCCCAATCTGCTACAGATGTTCTCGAAAGGCCTGCATGAACTGCCAGGATTCAGAAAAGTGAATATTTTACTCGTCTTTGAAATGTTTTTTTTTTTTTTTTTCAATTTTGGTTTTGTTCCTTCTAGTTAATAAGTCTGATTCTTAGAGTCGTAGTTCCTTGTTGTTATTTCGTTACCAAAAAGTCAGAATACGGAGGGCTAATAACGTTCTCAAAATTGTAATGTTTTCAGATTCATTATTTTTTCCTACATGAATCATTGTTTCTTGTTTTTACTCATTATAGACTACTTGGGAGTAAGTCTAATTACTTTATTTTAACCAATAAAACGTCCATTTGACGAAAAATGTGTTAATTAACTCCTGATTTGTCTTGAAAATAACGTTGCAGCTGCTGCGTGCCTGTCAGACACTTTACACGCTGGCATTGCGTCAGAGGGTTTATACACACCAAGGGTTAAAACGATGGGCAATGGAAAAGTTCTGCAAAAAGATTTGAAATTAGCGTACCAAAGTCGCTGAAAATCAGCCAATGTTTACCTTTTAAGTACTAGTATAATCTGTGAAGTTCGTAGAAGAGCAGAATTTATCTACTGGGCCGCTTCTATTTATAGAAATTTGAATAAAATGAATCACAGTTCTTAGGTAATATAAGTCACCCCCTTCCAGATAAATTTCTTACGATATTCATATGTAGGGAATTTAACGAAACAATTTACAAATCTTTGTACAACAATACAAGATAGTGTTTCCTTAGTTTGTTTTGTGTATTTTTAGCCACTAGGCAGATAAGACACTATTTTAACACGGACATCGTTTTTGATACCACTGAAAGTGTTAATATAAGAATATGTTGCTTAAAGGCCATTACATTTTTTCTAGTTTAATATTGACACATGTTGTAAAATATTTTTTTTTTTAAATATACGCCAGCGTAGTTTGCAACTGTACCAGGATCATTTGTACAACAATAAACAAATCTTTTACTGTTTGAACATACCATGAAATATTAGGAAGTGTGAGTAATAAAAGATTCCCAATCAAAGGACTTTGGTAAATACAAATAATTAAAGACAAGCCGCAAGTTCCTTAGAGTTTCCGCCCTTAGATAAGATTTTGAAGAGCTAACTGAGAAAAGTCAGACAAGGTTTATGTTGGCCAGGAGTGAAGAGGGTAAGAAGGAGAAGGAAATTCGATCCTGCAACTCTTCCTGGTGATCATTTAAATTCAAATTAGAGCAGAAACCGACGAAACATCCCCTAACTGGGGGCTTCTTTAAATTGTGGGGCACCCTCTGGGGGTTCGAGTTTCCAGGGGGGAGGGGGGGGGGGTTGAACTTTCAAGGATCAGCATAGGCCAACCGCCGGATCCTCTTTCAGTCGATCAACTTGTTAGCCGCATCATGAATATTCCCCCCAACATCTAGGAACCTCCTTACACCTTTGAATAACTAATGATCTCTTGACTTCTTTTATCTAGGAATCCAGTCATAAATTTTGAATTTGGTGAATTTTATTAAAAACTAGTTGTTACCCAGTGTGCCATGCTACACCTACTTTCTGTCTATGACTCTCCCCGTATCAAGATCTAGTTGTCTATACCCAGTTACGAAAATCGGTCAAACGATGTGAATTTGTTTTAGTTCATAATGATACCGGCTGAGACCAGCACAACAGCACTTCATCTAAGAGCCGACAGAGGCCAGTAGTTGTCAATTCAAAATGGCCGTCACAATCTGAATGGTTTAGTGTAGCCAATTTTTCTTGAACAAAACCTTTGAGCATTTGACCAAATTTTGAAATTTGACTATTTTCACCTAGCCTAGGAGATATCTCGTATCAAGACCTACCTGTGTGCCAAGTTTGGTCAAAATCGGTCAAACGGTGTAGATTTGTATAAGGATCAAAAAACAAACAGACAGTCACGTGGTTTATATATATATATATATATATATATATATATATATATATATATATATATATAGATACATCATGACTAACAACTATTTGAAGTTCTCTATTAAACTGACATATTCTTTACACTTCATTTTATATATCCCCTCTACTTCCCGGAATACAAAACCAGGGGTGCAATGGCTAACACAATAAATGCACTGTGGCATTGCAGCCGGCTTCTTCAGCTGGCGCAATTACTAACTAAGCTGGCGTCATTAAAATTGTAATGACCTTTAAACAATATATTTTTAAATTAACACTTTCAGTGGTATCAAAAACGAGGTCAGTGTTAAAATAGTGCCGTATCTTCCTAGTGGCTCAAAACACGCAATAAAATCTATGGCAACACTTTGGTGTCACTGGTCAAAAAAGTGTTAATCAGGCGTATTTTGGTTTACAAGTATATTGAAAGGATAGGATTAAAAAAAAAAAGCTCTTGAACAATAGGGAGATTTCGGTCGAAGGATATTAGTAGGATATCCGTTAAAATAAGGAATTTTCCATATTTTAAGTAATATTTTAATATTTTTATGGATACCAGGCCATTCTAATATAGAAGGGAATGAGAAAGCAGACTTATTGGCAAGGAGGGCGCCAGGTGCTTAATTATTTTAAAGACATATTTTTTATAAATATTTGTTTATTTTAGTTTTCTAATCTATTCATGAGAATATAAATACATTTATAAAAAAAAAAAAAACTGACTTTGATGTGATTATCTCCAAAAGTGGGTTTTAGTTGATAGATGACTCTAATAATATTGTTATTTCTCTACGTCTATGTAATATTCGCCATCTCTTCTTGAATTAATATTTTTGCTTATATTACTCTTAACTTAGGTAGTTGTACATAAAACTACTGTTCAATTTGTTCCAAAAAAAAAAACACTTATTAACATAATATGCGCACAAAAATGTTTAATAACCTATTTTTAATTACGTATATTTATTTTTTAGCTAAAGTAGGCTTGGAAGGAAAACGTAGGATAGTTGGAAGTATAGGTTTTTCTGAAAATATTTTTCTCTTTGCCGAAACCCAAACCAGTCTTCGACATCTTTTCACCTCAACATATGACTATTTTCATCTCATGTAGATAATTGTGTAAAAATACAATGACTTAAACACTAATAAATGAGGAATTAATATAAAAATAAATTTATCAACTAAATATTCATAACTTTCTGACTTAAATAGATGTACTAAATAAATAATTGAAGCTGACAGAGCTAGAAGACAATCTGTTAGAAAGTTTGTTCTGGTCAGTGTGAGAACTAGTTAGGACAGGGAGGCCATGTTTGTTTTAGCTTTTTACGGTTGGCTGCCCTGAAGGACCTTCCCATCGCCTCTCTGTTTAGGTTAGGGCTATTCTCTCACCTAAAAACGGCTTTTAGAGATAATCTCATTATATATATATATATATATATATATATATATATATATATATATATATATATATAGGGGAAGGTGTTGTACCTCTGACCATATTGTACCTTTGACCACCGAGGCTGTGGCGGCATGTAGCAACATTTTATAAATTTTGACCTCTGTGAACTTGGCACCCCACTTTCGAAAAAAAATATGACAATAGACTCAAAAAATTGCAAATCGTTTTTAGTTATTTGTAGTGAAAAAAATTTCGTTTGTAGTTGCCCCGTTTTTGAGAACCGGGGGGTCAAAAAATACCCCGCACCCGACTTCAACCGATTGGAACCAAACCACTTTTATTCGACGTAAAATCGTTTTTAGTTGTTTGTAGTGAAAGAATTTTCGTTTGTAGTTGCCTAGAAAAAAAAGTTACAGCCGCTTTTTGAATTTTCAAAATGGCGACTTTTTTAGTTTTAGGGGTGCGTGTTTTCTTAGGGTCTCAATTCGTTCAAAATCGTTTGTAGTTGATAGTTGTGAAAGAATTTTCGTTTGTAGTTGCCTAGAAAAAAAGTTACAGCCGCTTTATGAATTTTCAAAATGGCGACTTTTTTAGTTTTAGGGGTGCGTGTTTTCTTATGGCCTCAATACATTCTAAATCGTTTGTAGTTGATAGTTTTGAAAGAATTTTCGTTTGTAGTTGCCTAGAAAAAAAGTTACAGCCGCTTTATGAATTTTCAAAATGGCGACTTTTTTAGTTTTAGGGGTGCGTGTTTTCTTATGGTCTCAATACATTCTAAATCGTTTGTAGTTGCTAGTTTTGAAAGAATTTTCGTTTGTAGTTGCCTAGAAAAAAAGTTACAGCCGCTTTATCAATTTTAAAAATGGCGACTTTTTTAGTTTTAGGGGTGCGTGTTTTCTTACGGTCTCAATTCGTTCTAAATCGTTTGTAGTTGATAGATTTGAAAGAATTTTCGTTTGTAGTTGCCTAGAAAAAAAGTTACAGCCGCTTTGTGAATTTTCAAAATGGCGACTTTTTTAGTTTTAGGGGTGCGTGTTTTCTTACGGTCTCAATTCGTTCTAAATCGTTTGTAGTTGATAGTTTTGAAAGAATTTTCGTTTGTAGTTGTCTAGAAAAAAAGTTACAGCCGCTTTATGAATTTTCAAAATGGCGGCTTTTTTAGTTTTCGGGGTGCGTGTTTTCTAATGGTCTCAATTCGTTCTAAATCGTTTGTAGTTGATAGTTTTGAAAGAATTTTCGTTTGTAGTTGCCTAGAAAAAAAGTTACAGCCGCTTTATGAATTTTCAAAATGGCGACTTTTTTAGTTTTAGGGGTGCGTGTTTTCTCACGGTCTCAATTCGTTCTAAATCGTTTGTAGTTGATAGTTTTGAAAGAATTTTCGTTTGTAGTTGCCTAGAAAAAAAGTTACAGCCGCTTTATGAATTTTCAAAATGGCGACTTTTTTAGTTTTAGGGGTGCGTGTTTTCTCACGGTCTCAATTCGTTCTAAATCGTTTGTAGTTGATAGTTTTGAAAGAATTTTCGTTTGTAGTTGCCTAAAAAAAAGTTACAGCCGCTTTATGAATTTTCAAAATGGCGACTTTTTTAGTTTTAGGGGCGCGTGTTTTCTTACGGTCTCAATTCGTTCTAAACCGTTTGTAGTTGATTGTTTTGAAAGAATTTTCGTTTGTAGTTGCCTAGAAAAAAACAGCCGCTTTTTAGCACTTTTCTCTGGAGGAAAGTAGCTATTGAGGTTGCACTCATGACGGAATTTTTGAAAAATTTCTTCAAATCTTTATCGATCCTACCTAGTATATATATATATTGCCCCACTCTTCTTTCGCTGTGCCTTAGGCTGCCCTATACCAGCGGTTCTTCCAATTTGTATCCAGCCGTACTTTTATATATATATATATATATATATATATATATATATATATATATATATATATATATATATATGTCTGTTAACACGATAGCGGCCAGAGGTTTTGTTTCTTCTTCACGAATCGTGGTATCTAGCGTTCAATTAGCAAACGATTGAACGAGTTCGTTAACTACCAAAATCGGTCTATCGGGAGGGGGGGGGGGGGTTTACCCCGGGCCCAAAACACTAATTTGACCATGCCAGCCGTAGTTTTTGTTATATTTCAACGAAACTCGGTATTCGTTATGTTAATCTCAAGAGAGGATTACGTTATAAAAATATACTATATCGGTTCATTAGGAGGGGAGGTTTACTCTGGACCCACATTACCGATTTGGCACTACTAGACATAATTTTTGTTACATTTCAAAGAAACTCGGTACTCGTGGTGGTAATCAACAGGGAGAAATGGGTTGTAAAAATAAACTATATCGGTTCATTAGGAGGGGGGGTTTATTCCGGACCCACATTACCGATTTGCCACTACCAGCCATAATTTTTGTTACATTTCAAAGAAACTCGGTACTCGTGGTGGTAATCAACAGGGAAAATTGGGTTGTAAAAATAAACTAAATCAGGTTATTCAGAGGGGGGATTTACCCCGGACCTAAAGTACTAATATACTCATACCGGTCGTAATTTCTGCTGTATTGTAACGAAACGCGGAATACGTCGTGGGTATCTCATGAGAAAGAAGTGTTGTAAAAATGAAGTAAATCGGTCAATTGGAAAAGAGAGTTTACTTAAAACTCTGTTTCATTAGAAATGTGAACCGCCAGACGTAGGTTCACAATGCCGCCGCGAGGTGCGCTATTCCTGTTCCTGTGTCAGATCAAAAGACGGAAAATGAAGTCTTTGTGTGTTTATGAACACAATTCTATGACCGCTAATTTTGTCGCCTATTTTATTTCTGTTTTGACTAATGTATAAGTAAACATAATCTTTGCTAAAACCGTCTCCAAGTAATTTGGATGCAACCTGCCAAACAGGATCATTAAAAGGTAAGACACTATATCCATAAAAAAAAAATATCAAATTCCTAAGGGTGTTAAAAAAAACTGAAAAAGTTGCGATATTGAAAATTCAACTACTCCGTCACGCAGGAGCTGCATAACTAAGCACTTTCCTCGGAATTTTTTTAGTGTAGAAAACATTATTGAATAATTTTCCGTAAATAGCCTATATAAATAAAATAAAAACACGAATAGTTCTTCTCATTTACATTTCTTATGAGAACTGTTCAATTATTAATACTACAACTTCATAAACACACAAAGACTTTATTTTCCGTCTTTTGATCTGACACAGGAACAGGAATAGCGCTCCTCGCGGCGGCTTTGTGAACCTACGTCTGGCGGTTCACATTTCTAATGAAACAGAGTTATAAGTAAACTCTCTTTTCCAATTGACCGATTTACTTCATTTTTACAACACTTCTTCCTCATGAGATACCCACGACGTATACCGCGTTTCGTTACAATACAGCAGAAATTACGACCGGTATGAGTATATTAGTACTTTAGGTCTGGGGTAAATCCCCCCTCTGAATAACCTGATTTAGTTTATTTTTACAACCCATTTTTCCCTGTTGATTACCACCACGAGTACCGAGTTTCTTTGAAATGTAAAAAAAATTATGGCTGGTAGTGGCAAATCGGTAATGTGGGTCCGGAATAAACCCCCCTCCTAATGAACCGATATAGTTTATTTTTACAACCCATTTCTCCCTGTTGATTACCACCACGAGTACCGAGTTTCTTTGAAATGTAACAAAAATTATGGCTAGTAGTGCCAAATCGGTAATGTGGGTCCAGAGTAAACCTCCCCTCCTAATGAACCGATATAGTATATTTTTATAACGTAATCCTCTCTTGAGATTAACATAACGAATACCGAGTTTCGTTGAAATATAACAAAAACTACGGCTGGCATGGTCAAATTAGTGTTTTGGGCCCGGGGTAAACCCCCCCCCCCCTCCCGATAGACCGATTTTGGTGGTTAACGAACTCGTTCAATCGTTTGCTAATTGAACGCTAGATACCACGATTCGTGAAGAAGAAACAAAAACTCTGGCCGCTATCGTGTTAACAGACACATATATATATATATATATATATATATATATATATATATATATATATATAAAACTACGGCTGGATACAAATTGGAAGGACCGCTGGTACAGGGCAGCCTAAGGCACAGCGAAGGAAGAGTGGGGCAATATATATATATATATATATATATATATATATATATATATATATATATATATATATATATATATATATATAAATTTTAACGGGGGTCGTTTTCGGTGTCTACTAGGTAGGATCGATAAAGATTTGAAGAAATTTTTCAAAAATTCCGTCATGAGTGCAACCTCAATAGCTACTTTCCTCCAGAGGAAAGTGCTAAAAAGCGGCTGTTTTTTTCTAGGCAACTACAAACGAAAATTCTTTCAAAACTATCAACTACAAACGATTTAGAACGAATTGAGACCGTAAGAAAACACGCACCCCTAAATCTAAAAAAATCGCCATTTTGAAAATTCATAAAGCGGCTGTAACTTTTTTTCTAGGCAACTACAAACGAAAATTCTTTCAAAACTATCAACTACAAACGATTTAGAACGAATTGAGACCGTAAGAAAACACGCACCCCTAAATCTAAAAAAGTCGCCATTTTGAAAATTCATAAAGCGGCTGTAACTTTTTTTCTAGACAACTACAAACGAAAATTCTTTCAAAACTATCAACTACAAACGATTTAGAACGAATTGAGACCATAAGAAAACACGCACCCCTAAAACTAAAGAAGTCGCCATTTTGAAAATTCAAAAAGCGGCTGTAACTTTTTTTCTAGGCAACTACAAACGAAAAGTCTTTGAAAACTATCAACTACAAACGATTTAGAATGTATTGAGACCATAAGAAAACACGCACCCCTAAAACTAAAAAAGTCGCCATTTCGAAAATTCATAAAGCGGCTGTAACTTTTTTTCTAGGCAACTACAAACGAAAATTCTTTCAAAACTATCAACTACAAACGATTTAGAATGTATTGAGGCCATAAGAAAACACGCACCCCTAAAACTAAAAAAGTCGCCATTTTGAAAATTC
The DNA here is from genome assembly GCA_946811695.1 of Gonocerus acuteangulatus. Lineage (NCBI taxonomy): Eukaryota > Metazoa > Arthropoda > Insecta > Hemiptera > Coreidae > Gonocerus > Gonocerus acuteangulatus. Next base: position 77,439,358 of record OX328127.1, on the reverse strand, counting down.
ATAAAGTGGCTGTAACTTTTTTTCTAGACAACTACAAACGAAAATTCTTTCAAAACTATCAACTACAAACGCTTTAGAACGAATTGAGACCATTAGAAAACACGCACCCCTAAAACTAAAAAAGTCGCCATTTTGAAAACTCATAAAGCGGCTGTAACTTTTTTTCTAGGCAACTACAAACGAAAATTCTTTCACAACTATCAACTACAAACGATTTAGAACGAATTGAGACCGTAAGAAAACACGCACCCCTAAAACTAAAAAAGTCGCCATTTTCAAAATGCAAAAAGCGGCTGTAACTTTTTTTCTAGGCAACTACAAACGAAAATTCTTTCACTACAAACAACTACAAACGATTTTACATCGAATAAAAGTGGTTTGGTTCCAATCGGTTGAAGTCGGGTGCGGGGTATTTTTTGACCCCCCGGTTCTCAAAAACGGGGCAACTACAAACGAAATTTTTTTCACTACAAATAACTACAAACGATTTGCAATTTTTTGAGTCTATTGTCATATTTTTTTTCGAAAGGTGGGTGCCAAGTTCACAGAGGTTAAATTTTGGTGTAATTAGTGTTTAGCTCCTTCACTAGAGGGCTTATGTAACCTAGTTTGGATTATTCAAGTCAAAGAGGATTCTTGCAAAAAATACTTATCCATTTCTATCATAAAAATGTAAGTTATTTATTGATGACGTTTTGCCTCCTAATATTTTTTGTATTATGTCTTTTTAGATGGAAATCCTTTGACAAAGTAGCTATTACAATAAGAAACATGGTGTAGCTTCTGAAATTGATTTATCTTAAGCCTACAATTTTTAGCATGCTTTTGAATTTGCACAACCAGGGTGTTGTACCTCTGACCAAGACTAGGTGTTGTTCCTTTGACCAGGTCAAAGGTACAACACACCTGAGTAATTTTTTCACAATTCAACTTTTATGTTCTTCTGCTACAAATTTTTAAAAAATAATTAATATTGGTTGCTTCTATTGTTCAAAGAATTTAAAAAATAATAAATGAAATAAGTTCAAACTGACTTCATCAATCCTCACGGTAGCAGTTCAAACTATCGCTCCTTATCGTTCCACTTGAAGTTGTAAGACCTCATCGAAATGCTCTTGCAAGGAAAATGTCAAATAGGGGCCGGCCTAAAGGGAACGGCCTTGTATCCTGACAGATATTCCTTAAAAGCTAATTATTGAAGGTAAAAAAAAAAAAAAACGAAAGCACCACCCGAAGCGTAAGACACAACATACAAATAAACCCCTTCCAAAAAAAGTGGTAAATAAAAAGAAAATTATTCTAATGACAGTTCAGATTCTGATACTGACACCGACATTTCTTCAGGAGAAAGTGACACCTGATCAATGTCGTGAGTTATGTCGATGACCAGTAACAATTTTAAAAAATATGATTTGGAAAAAAGAAATTTTATACTTGTTATAAATAAAAGTAAAAAAACTATTACATATTTAGTCGCAGAGATTTGTGGTATTAAATGTCCAATGTCTAAGATCCAATATATGAAAAAAAAAAACTTTAAGTGACAAGTTTATGAGAGAGGATGAAAATTTGTATGATATTGATGTTGAAGACATTGTGGCTAAACCCTAATATTGCTAGTGGATCTGCTTGACAGTGAAAACGTTTATCGATTGGACTGGACTTTTCAGCATATTAAGCATAACATAATATCAATAATAACTTTTTTATTATGCTTACATCCTTGACCTGTATTTATTAAACTTACAATTAATTACAATATTACTGAATACAATTTTTTTTCTGTACTGCTGTATTGTTTTTATGTTGTCAGAGGTACAATACCCCATGATCAAAGGTACAACTACATGTTGTTCCTCTGACCACAGTACGATTATTTTTTTTTAAAAATAATAAAAAATATTAAATGCAAAGCTAGAACCTTGAAAAAATTAAATATGATAAGCAATAGAATACTAATTACAATGAAATATAAAAAATGAATTTAGCTTTAATATTCAAGCTAAAAAAAATTCAATTTTGCAAAGTGTTCAAAGGTACAACACCTTCCCCTATATATATATATATATATATATATATATATATATATATATATATATATATAAAAAAAAATCAGTCCCGTAACAGGCCACAAGGGCCCAGAGGGGCAGATACTGTAGAGGTATCTGATTCTTGACCATACGGCACACTAGGGAGATAGTGTGGTCAATACTATGCTCCGGCCGCCTGATTTTCCCCTTGGCTGCTTCGACTGCTAGAGTCATTAGCACCCAAGGTACCCATTATTAATTAAATTAATTAAAGGCTGGGTGAGCCTAGGGACGATCTGGGACCCCAAATCCAACCCTCGAACGGCAGCACTAGAAGAAAAAATCTTTAGTGCGCGCTCGGGTTTTGAACCTGGTCCTCCAGTTTATTAGTCGAGTGCTCTACCACTGAGCTAACCTCGCCCCCCCCATATATATATATATATATATATATATATATATATATATATATATATGTATATTCACACACAAATGTAAAGTACCTTCAATTCTTAATCAAGTTCAAATATGTATTGGTACCTTTATATTTGTGGAACTTCCTTTAATCATATCTTGGTAAGTGACGTCGTCTTCATGAATGTCTGGAAGTGGCTGCTCTTGCAAGTTGGTCTATGTCAATACTTCGTTCAATGACCTGATGTCCTGGTAGCCAAATTAACGTAGCCGAATCTCTTTTAAACAACAACAGTTAAGACCATTTCTTTTTACCTTGAATTTATTCTTGAATATACAAACCTCAACCGTTGCCAAAATTAGTTTTTCGTCAAAATTGTCTGTTATTCAAAAAGGAAATGCCATAACTATCAAGATATTTATCATGATAATAAGATAGTTTGCCGTCGAGGTGATAAGTAAAGATGGAATGGTTGGGATTCGGCTAAATAAACCTCAATATGATTTTTGTTTTAAAAAATCTATATTTCGGACGTTTCGGCTACTCATTGGTAGCCTTCGTCAGCTAAAATGACAAAAAAAAGAAATTAATACAAAACCAAAAAAAAATTATAATTGTGATATGTTCTTTTATAAGTTAATTGTATCTATTGCTCTGTTACATATCACAATTATAATTTTTTTTGTTTTTGTATTAATTTCTTTTTTTTGTCATTTTAGGTGACGAAGGCTACCAATGAGTAGCCGAAACGTCCGAAATATAGATTTTTTAAAACAAAAATCATATTGAGGTTTATTTAGCCGAATCCCAACCATTCCATCTTTACTTAAGATATTTATCTGTTATCAAAAACTATGTTCAGGGATCCTCGCTTCACAGTTGCCCATGCAAACTGAACTTTTATCATAATATGTAAACTTTTTTTAATTCATTTCTATCTATTTAGTTTTTGCATCTGTCTGAATTAACATAAAGACGTAATTTTTTTTGTGCTCACACTAAGGATAATATGCTATCCGCCAAAGATGCTGAGCGTCAACGCCATTTGATAAATAAATATTGGATTGCGCAAACCACTTTGAGCAAATTACTTGAGCGTGTGATCCTAACCTAAAATAAAATTGCTATAAAAAGTAATTTAGTCTATAAACTTATTATATAATAGTAGCTCTATAATAGTATATATATAGTTTGTATCTATAAACTGGATAAGAAAAAGATGGACTAGTTGGAAAATATCCAAGACATAACTCATCCTTCATAGAATCTATTTCTTGGGCCATCCTTTATCTAGATACTGTTATCTCTCTCTCCTCCCTCCCTATAGATATGGCTTCGCTCGTGTCTTACTATACACTATTTCAATTTAGTAGTCTCAGTGTGTTTTATTTATATCTTCTTGTTTTTATGAAGACTATCACGTTAAATGTGATGGAATGGACTCTTATAACTTTTACTTTGATAGGGTAAATATTTTAATTGGTTTGAAAATATATTTATTTGAAAAAAACCTCTACAGAGAGAATTAATGCCATATCGTGAAATTGTTAACTGTTGACTGCACACGAACCGTCCAAATATTCAGAAAGGTGGGTTTCCCCTCCCCCTCTCTCTTTTCTCCCCTTACTCGCTCACTCTCTCCCCCTCCCTCACCCCGTCGGTTCATTCGAAGAAGTAATCCTCTTGATAATCTATTGGACTTCTTTCATAACAAATAATAAAGCTTATCGTTCATATTCATAAATAAGTATTTTTTTCTCCAGTATGTTAAACATGTGGATGTTTCGAATCAGAGTTTAAAGTTATCTTTGTTGCAAATTTAGCTCTTTAGAATCACGAAGAATAATAATTTTATACCTGACATAGACAAATTAAGCGCTTTAACTCCGCTGCTTCCGCAGAGGCGCGAGCTGAGATATTCACTTTCCTCAAGCAGCTCCCGCGCTAGTGCGGGCTAAGATAGGCACTTTCCTCAAGCTGCTCCCGCTCTAGTGCGGGCTGAGCTAGACCTTCTCCTTACGCTGATCCCGTTCTAGTGCAGGCTGAGATAGACGTTCTCCTTATGCTGCTCCCGCACTGGTGTAGGCTAAGATAGGCGCTTTCCTCACGCTGCTCCCGCACTGGTGTGGGCTGAGATAGGTGCTCTCCTTACGCTGCTCCCGCTCCAGTGCGGGCTGAGATACACGTTCTCCTTATGCTGCTCCCGCACTGGTGCGGGCTGAGATAGGTACTCCCCTTACGCTGCACTCGCACTGGTGCGGGTTAAGATAGGCGCTTTCCTCTCTCTGCTCCCGCACTGGTGGAGATAGGCGCTTTCCTCGTGCTGCTCCCGCACAGGCGCAAGCTAAGACAAGTACTCTCCTAAAGATGCTCCCGCACTGGTGTGGGCTGGGATATACACTCTCCTCATCCTTGTCCCGGACTGGTGTGGTCTAAGGTAGGCGCTCTCCTCACGCTGCTTCCGCTTTGGTGCGGGCTAAGATAGGGCCTATCCTTACGCTGCTCGCGTACTATTGCGGGTTAAGAAAGATCTTATATTTTGCTAAAACCTAGAGGTTTTTCCTGTCATTGTAGTAGTTTTCCTGGTTCATATGGTGTGTGATCAATGACTTCCCCCTGAGTAATACGAAATCAGCACCGCTTTAGGCGCGCAACACTGGCTCAATAAATTCCATGTGGCCAGCACAATCACTGTGTGTTCAATGTTGCAGTCAAAAAGGTAATGAAGAAAATTATAATGTCGCACATTCATATGCATATGAAGTACAGAACAGAAAATTGGCATTTGTTTTAGTATAGAGGAAGTTTAGTTTATTTGTTTCAGGCACACAATAGTTTACCGTTCAAATTGGATCCGATTGGAGAACTGGAGGCGCAAGAGGAAACGAGGGATGAATAGGTAGCCTTCGCACCAGAATGCAAACTAATTGCATCAGATGCTATTTCTAGACAGCCAATCAATTGAAAGCAGAGAGGGAAATTATATCTCGAATACAGACATTCAGTCCATTCAAGGGATGAAAATACATTTCAACGACTGCACCATGATGTTCACAAAGGACGTCAGTCGACCCTTTGTTATTTATATATATATATATATATATATATATATATATATATATATATATATATTTATATATATATATATATATATATATATATATATATATATATATATATATATATAAATAACAAAGGGTCGACTGACGTCCTTTGTGAACATCATGGTGCAGTCGTTGAAATGTATTTTCATCCCTTATATATATATATATATATATATATATATATATATATATATATATATATATATACATATATATATATATATATATATATATATATATATAACAGTGCGTCATAAGCTGGTAAACATTTAATAGACAAAGAATGACCAATACGACCCTTGAAATATATACCATGCCTCTACAAACTAGACCCAATACTATCTCACCGACGACTTTACTACAGTACTAAAAGTGGCTTATTAATTGAACGGTCAGGAAAAATGATACTTGATGGCGGACTAAATTCCGCAGATTATAACCTATTACAAAACTTAATTAAGAAGACAGTTACAAAATTGTATCCCATGGTCCGCGCAGTATAGGAGAATATATTCCAGAATTACAGATACAGGTGATTTATTTCATCTACCTGAGTGAAAGGCAACATATAGTACATATTTTGGCCTAAGGTAAACTTGGAAAAATGATATTGGTTGAGGAAACTAGGTGGGATATAGGGAAGAGTTTGAGGCTAGAGATGGAGTCAAGGGGTGAAGTTTGCTTAACAGGGCTCCCTCTTCCTCAAAATATTTACAGGGCCGTCCATATTTCATGAGCTAGCTCTGCCTGATTTCCTCAGGGAGGGGCTTAAATCATCTCGCCGCTCTTTGTTCCAGTTCCTGGAGAATCCAGGCTATCTCCTTATTTAGATACTCCTAGGGTATAATAGCATCATCAGGGCCGTTTTAGTCAAGCATCAGCCGGGTCATTACCGCGGCTCAACAGGGTCGGTGTGGGAGGTTGGTCTCAAGAAGTAGGGAATTCATAAAGATAAGTTGGGCTATGGGGTGAGGTATCTTGGAAGAAATTAGCAGGATAAGGAGCAACTTATAATAATCTTGGAGAAGTTTGCAGAACGTGAGAAATTAGTGTGATTAATGTCCCCTCGTCTGTTGAAATGTTTGTGGAACACATGCTTCAGGTCCAAATGTTGCAATATGTCTTAAGTTGATTTAATTGGCTCTGCTATAAGTTGACACTTGTGGAAACTATATAGCTCTTTATTAATAAAAATCTTGCTCGCTGGAATGTCGGAAGATCACGTAGTCCCAGCTAAATTATGTGAGTGCAAGACGATCGTTGGAAAGCCTCGGACAGTTCCTACAAAATGGGCACGTGCAGGAATTTAAATAATATCACGTCAGTCGGAGAATACGGTACTTCCGGAAGTGTGAAGAGAAACTATTAGCAGCGTTTATTCCAAGCTGCTAAATATCACCAGACATATTTTAATACTAGCTCTGCCCACGACTTCTTCCGCGTGGATAGTGACTTAGGGCAGAATTTTGGGATATATCTTTTGGTTTATTTTGGATTATAAACACCGTCGTATGGGCATTTAAAATAAATCTATTTAACAGTAATACTTGTCTATACACGATATTAGACGATCGGGGATCAAACATACAGGCTGCTAGGATTGCTAAAACGTGACAGCGCCACTAGGCTGACCCATTAGGGATTGTTAAACCCTAGTGTGTATAGAGTGTCTGACAAACAGCAGACAAATAGAAAAAAATTCTAAAAAATCATTGTTTTGGGTTTTATTGCGTTGATAAAAGCCCCAGTAGCATTTTTTCTCTTATACCTTCCATGTACAGAAAGCGATCCGTTAGAATTTGATTGTATGTGAAGAAAGATTACGACTGGTAGTAGCAAGTTGGTAGTTGGTAGTTGGTAGTTGGTAGTTGGTAGTTGGTAGTTGGTAGTTTGGGTCAAGAGTAAACCCCTCCTCTCTTAATGAAACTATTTAGTTTATTTTTACAACATATTTTTCTAATAATGTGTCTACGACGATTATCGAGTTTCGTTGCAATACAACAATAATTGCGGCCGGTATGGGCGAATAACTACTTTGGGTCCGGAGTGAACCTCCCCTCCAGATAAATCATCTTTTCTGGTTTACGAACTCGTTAAATCATTTGCTAGGGGAATACTATATACCAAGTTTCGCGACGAAAAAGCAAAAAATTCTAGTGTGTGTCGTGTTAACGATAGCTCGTGAAATGTTTGACGTGATTCTTTACATTAGCATACGGTTTTTTTTTTTTTTTATGAACCGATTGAGATGAAACACAAACTAAATGCTTATCACAATATATTAGTGAAAACCGCAACTAAATTGGATAAGCCGTTTCTGAGATTAGCGCACGTAGACACCGCGATATACAGACAAAATTTCTAAAAATCATTGGTTTTGGTACGATTGCGTTGATAAAGGCTCCCAATAGTATTTGTTGCTATACAGATTGCAATCCTTTAGAATTTTATTATATCTATAGATTAGCCATTCCGGTGAGTCGGACCCCTGTGTGTTACCAGCAGAAGTATTTTTCAGAGGAGCCTGCAGATAATAAATAAAAGGCCTAAAAAAGTTCAGCAGATGAAGAGATATTAATCTCACTGATTACTCACAAGCACCGAATTTCACCGAGATTTTTATAAGTTGCTACTTATCCTGCTAATTTCTTCCAGGATACCTCACCCCAAATCCCCACTTATCTTTATCAATTCCCTACTTCTTGAGAGACCAACCATCCTGACCTACCTTGTCGAGCCGAGGTAATGACCCTGCTGATGCTTGACTAAAACAGCCCTGATGATGCTATTATACCCTAGGAGTATCTAAATAAGGAGAAAGCATGGATTGGTCCGTTTCAAGGACAAAAAAAAACAAAACAAAAGCTCACTCAATAGTGTCACTAACCCTTTTGGTCCTCAAGTTGAGGACTATTTTTCGTCTGGAGATTAATTTTCAACTTAGTGGACGGAACATATCCATTTTCCTTCAGCTGACGATTTTCCACCATATTGGATCCGTGCAGACCATCGCCAGTCACGACGTGGCCCTACTAGTGAAAGATGCTACTCATCATGTTGAGGCTGTAAATTTTATATTTTTAACATGTTCCCCTGAAGAGGCACGAAAAGGGTTCGAAACAATTACGGATGAAATAAAGTTAGTTGCGCCCTTTACAGGGTTTTATTTATTTATTTTTTTTTTTTGCCTTCCCCTATTACTAAAATTTGAAGATTTAAGTACGCATTTCTTTTTTATTGGTACTAATGTACTTTTTGTTGGGAATAAAAACAATATTGACTTACGTTAAATAGGTTCTAGCTGGAGTGGGTTCCGGGACATTCTGGCATCTGCAAGGATGAATGAGTCAATGAGGAGGAAGGAGAAGGCAAAATAAGCTGGCTAATACATGGTCATCTAGGGGTCCTACCTCACTAGAATCATAATTTAAGCAACAGCAGTGACGGGCGAAGCTGTTATTGGTGCTTTTCGTAGATAGGAAGAGGACTGACACTCTTTTTAATCTGTGTAGGACAGCTCCTCTGACCGGACACTGCAGACTGCATCGGCATCCCTATTTCAAGGGGCCACCAGGACTACATGGTGCAGATTATGTTTTAAGGACGATGAAACCCCGTACCATATCATATGCAGGTGTTCAGAGGTTGCAGCTTAGATATTTTAAAACGAACCACTTCAATGATCCAAGGATTCACCTGAGATGTACCTCACGAATCTCAGGAGGTTCCTTACTGACAAGGGTGTTGCGATATAACATCCTGATACGTCAGGTGGCGCAAGAGATCTTACAGGCCCTGGTGCGGGTTTTTCTGCAAAGTAAAACCAAGCATCTGTAGTATAAATTAGAAATCTTTACACTTTACGGCCGAAAGGTACACCAAATTTTGGTCTGGAGTGGAGGTTCATGTAAAATCGTACTCCTTAAGGGTCAATTTTGGTTTTATTATCATAATTTTGCATTCATTCAAAAAGTTATAATCAACCACTTGACATACAAGAACGTATAGGAGACTTCATGTGTCATTGTAGACTCTGGCGTCTCCGAACTGGCTAAAACTTTCTTCCGTCATCTTCGGACGCGTCGATTCGAATTTTAATTGTACATGTAAGAGATAATTTAATAATTTATTTATGAATGTTCTTTGCCTTTCAGAGAAATGAGATCAGCGAATGCAGCCCCCGGCTGTATTTCGATATTTTTGAACAACCTTATGTACAGATAATCCCCTCTACTAGCAGCAGCTTTTCTGGTCTTTGTGGTGTGTGTGTTTTAATGGCGTACCAACAATTGGGCTATTAACGCCGGGCTATCTACAGGTTGCCAACTTTTTATAATGCCGACAGCACGTGGTCGGTAGCCATTCAGGAACTGGTCACGCCCGACGTTGCTTAACTTCGGTGGGCCGTTGGCTTTACTGGTTTAGCTTTACTCAGTTGAACAATTAGCCATATTTCCAGAAAATCTTTGAAGGTTAAAACGTTAGTAAATAAGAAGTGAATTTATCCTTGTAACGGGTTGGATTGTAAAGAAACCAATCTTCCCCCGTCTATCTACTCCCACACTCCTTGGAATCTGTAAATCTCTCTCTTCCCCTAAGGACTAGAGATAGATGTGGAGGGTGGTGAATGAGTAGATGTGGGGGTGGGAGATGAATGCCCGCCTAAATGAAGGTGGTCAAGAGAAAGATTTCCCGCGTCTATCAGCTGTTCTCTACTGAATAGGATCTATTTAGTACTGATTATATCTGAGAGGTCACTAGTAAAAAAAAAATAATCACTGGATTTTTTTTTCTTTAGTCAATATACTAGTTACTGACCGATAGCAACTTTGAAAGTGGTTATTCCTTGGGCTGGTGTCCACCTGAGAAAGGTAGGATTAATAATAATATATATATATATATATGAACTAGTATTTAGCCAAAGCGTTATGGAGGTATTTTATAATTACCGAGGGGTGGGGGTGGACGGACCCACTCAGACCTATAAATTTATAATATGAAACAAGCCTGTAGAAAAAAAAATAATTATTTGCACAATGGAGATGGAGATTGTTAGCCGTTGCTGTGATACGGAGTCAAGATATGGTTGGGATTCGGCTAGGAGAAAAAAACGTCAGATCTTCAGGCATAAAACTATATTCGCCGTTTCAACCAACACAAACACTTAAATATTCGACCAACACTTAACAATGGTCACCTAACTGTCTTAGTGGTCTTCCTCCCTCCCCCCTAGGCATTTTTTTAGTGCTGAAGAAGGCTGCCAAAGTGCAGCTGAAACATCCAATATAGATTTCTGCCTGAAGATCTGACGTTCTTTTTTCTCCTAGCTGAATCCCGACCAACCCTTGAATCCGTATTATTTACACTATGTAAAATCTTAGAGTCTTTCCGTCACAATTTATTTTTATTAAATAAAAAGCTATCGCTGTTGGCATAATATTGCTTTAGATTTACTAGATGCAGGAGTTTTTGTGTACATTTAATGTAGTAATCTGCTGGTTTTTTGTCAAAATTTCATTTGCTGTTTGTACCGTAAGTTCCCCCACTCCTCTCTATTAGCCCAAGAGAGGACTAATTGAGCGAGCCTGAAGTAAATCAGGAGTAATGAGGACCCATGAGGACTGTAAATCACATCGCCGCCATTACTATAGCCCCTCTCCACCCACCGTTTCCCCCCACCCCTTCCACCACTCCCTCATAGGGATGTCTCTACACTTTCTCATTATCTCATTTCGATATGTCGCCTGCTCTAAAATTAAGGTCAAAGAATAAAATAAAGGAATTTACGTATTACCTTCAACGCAGGTTAAAGAACCGGCTCTCAGAGATCAGGATCATCACCGGGTCAGAGTTCTGGATCAACAGCCCACGCGTCAATTAAATTTTTGCCAATATGGAGACGGGCTTATCAACGATTTGGGTTGACTAGTGTTGCCGTGTCTGTTTGTGAAAACCACATCCAGTTACTTTGAAGTAGCTGTCGTGATTTTAAACAGTGATTTTGGTACTTACTGATCTGCTTACAGGTTCTTTGTAGGTTATCTATTCCTTCTTTACATGTTATCTAAGGTTGGAAATCATATTATATATAGATAGTTATTAAAAGTGAATATAGTAATGAGTATTTAAAATCACTGCAATTACTACTGAAAGTAACTTTTATTGACGAATAAATTTATAAAATATGGTTTCTAACTGACCGTTAGATAACTTGTATGTGTAAATAGGTAATATTTTTAGGCTTGTAAAGCATGAATGAAAATAAGCAAAATATATTTCAGGAAGCAATATTTACCTATTAGAGGTGTAAAAAGTTTTTCTTAACTCCCTTAGTACATGTGAGCAATCATGTCTTCGTCATAAGGTATTCATTAGTTATCAAAGTGTGGCCTATCTATATATATGTTTATATATATATATATATATATATATATATATATATATAAAATCAGTCCCGTACCAGGCCACGAGGGCCCTGAGGGGCAGATACTATAGAGGTATCTGATTCATGACCATACGGCACACTAGGGAGATAGTGTGGTCAGTACTATGCCCCGGCCGCCTGATTTTACCCTTGGCTGCTTCGACTGCTAGAGTCATTAGCACCCAAGGTACCCATTATTAAATTAATCAAAGGCTGGGTCGGCCTCGGGACGGTCAGGGAGGCCGAATTCCACCCATGAACGAAGACACTAGAAGGAAAAATCTTTAGTGCTTGCTCAGGATTTGAACTCAGGCCTCCAGCTTATTAGTCCAGTGCCACTGAGCTAACCTCGCCCATATATATATATATATATATATATATATATATATATATATATATATAAATCACCTGTCTGTCTGTTTGTCTGTTGGTTCCTTATACAAATCCACACCGTTTGACAAGACTTGGCACACAGGTAGGTCTTGATATGGGGAATCTTCTAGGCTAGGTCAAAATAGTTAAATTTCAACATTTTGTAAAAGATTTCTTTCTTTGATAAGAGCTATCTTACTCGCAGGCTGTGGTTCTGGCCTCTGTTGGCTGCTTCACGAATTTTTTCGGACATTTTGAATAATGTCTAACAATTTATTTTTTAGTGTTGTTGATAATCAGATTAACTCAATCTCATTGATGACTTTACATTATTATATAATCTTGTAATGCAGTTTATTTCAATTTTATTTCAACAGTCACTGTCTAACTAAAGAGTGCTGGCCTTGCTATGATAAGAGCTATCTACTCGCAGGCTTTGGTGCTGGCCTCCTGCTGCACGAATTACTTGACAGATATATAAAAATTCACACCGAGTAGTGTCATAGGCAGAAAGTAGGTGTAGCATGGCACCCCCTGGGGAACAGCTATTATATAATATAAACTATTTCATTTTTACGAAGTAACAACGATTTGGTAGACTACCAAGCGTTCTTCGTAACCAAGTTATAAATAAATTATAAATATTTGCTATCTAAACATATTGGGCTTTATTTACATATTTACTGTCTACCAAATGATCAAATCTAATTGTTTACATGTAATTAAATTCTGAACAAAGAACAATCACCTTTTAATGAATCCGAGGTTACGTGTAATTTAACACTAATACGTTTAAATAAAAGTTAATGTCTACAAGTTCCAGAAAAGAATTCTTGAGAATAATAAATTTTATATAAACTCCTCGTCAAAAAAAAACGCAACACCCTAAAATTTATTAATTTCACTGGGTTTTTACTGAAGCAGAGAATCATACCTTATTGTGTCTTATAATACAAGTACATAGGAGTAATAAAAAGTGTATTTCAGAAAAAAAAATTTAATTCCTTTAATTACAAACAAAAAATAAAAATGTATCCTAAAAATGAAGAAACAAAATTTTAACTTTTTTAAAATTAAATTGACTATTCTTACACTAATAACCAGTGTTGCCACCTCTTGCTCGAACGACAGCCTCCATACGTGTGGGCATGCTCCTGATCAAGTCCTGGATGGCCTCCTGAGGTAATCTTTCCCACTCTTCCAAAACGGCAGCCTCAAGCTCCCTGAGGTTGAATGGTGCTGGTTCCCTGGCTCCAACGCTTCTTTTTAGTCTGTCCCATAAATGTTCTATGCAATTTAGGTCAGGACTCCGCGCTGGCCACGGCAATGTGTCGATATTGACTTCGTTTAGGTAGTCCCTAACAATACGGGCAACATGTGGCCTTGGATTATCATGCATAAGAAATGCATTTTCACCAATAAATGGCATATATGGCATGACATGGTCCTCCAAAATGTCTGCCACGTATCTTTGTGCAGTCAAAGGGCCCGCGCGAATCGAAACTAACTCCGTGCAAGCTTCCCATGAGATGCCACCCCAGAACATCACGGAGCCTCCACCATAAGGCTCCCTTCCGACTATACAACAATGGCTGTATCGCTCACCTGGCCTCCTCCACACTCTTCTGCGTCCGTCAGGAGTGTTTAGCGCCACTCTGGTCTCATCGGTGAACAGGACTCGTCTCCAGTCATCGACAGTCCAATCTCGGTGCTCCTGGGCAAACCTAAGGCGGGCTCTTCGGTGTTCTCTGGAGAGAAGTGGTCCAACCATGGGCCTTCGTGCCCTCAGTCCAGTATTCCTCACTCGTCTCGTAACTGTTGATACCGAAACATGTAAGTTTCGGACACCAGCGACCAAGTTTCTTAAGTCGTTTGCTGTTATTAGCCGATTTCTGAGAGTCTGGAGCCGGATAAAACGGTCGTCTTCCGCTGATGTGACCCGTGGTCGGCCCGATCCAGGTCTTCTTGTGTATCCTCCTGTCTCTCTGAATCGTTTCAAGGCCCGCGCGACAGTTGAAAAATGGACCCCAAGTCGATTAGCAATATAACGTGTGCTACGGCCTTCTTGGTGCATCGTCACTGCCCTAATTGTGTCATCTCTATCTAACCGTGCCATAATTACTAACAAATTCTAAAATAATGCGTACTTGATGAAATTAACACTGATACTGAGCCCTAGTAATTTTTTTTTTTGCATCGCTAAGTCGATAAGAATGACTATGGAATTAGTGCTGTTTATAAACAATAGGATTAAAGATAAGAAGAAGTGCTGGAATTCAAATGAAATTGTTGTTTTTCTCCTCCTATGTATTTGTCTGATAAGAAACATCAACTAAATATTTTTTATTTCAATTAAAAACTTGTGTAATCAATAAATTTTAGGGTGTTGCGTTTTTTTTGACGAGGAGTGTATTTGTTGATATGTAATAAATGATATTGAAAACTGTGCTGAAGAATTAACTTTTGAAAATCTATATTTTGGATATGAAGTTTATTTTTTTTTTATTTTTTATTTTTTATTCCAGCCGTCTAGATGCTTGGAGCTCATTCGAAGACATTTTCTTATGTTTTTAGAATTATATGGACGTACTTAAATGTTTTATGGATCGCAGCAAAGAAAATTTACTCAACCTAACAATAGACTAATAAATCAATCATTATAGCCTCTGCTATGGCCTGCGCTAATGAACAGAATACTACTTTTTGGCGAGGAGTTGTCTCGAACAGGCTAAGCTCTTTAAATCATCGTTTCATTGTACGCTACTCTGACAACAATAACACAGTTCCACAAAAAAAAAGGAGAAAAAAGTGGTTTGTGCTGGGTATCGGACACATTTTTTCCGACATATTTTTTACCGCTGAACACGAATATGAAGTCATAATTGGGGGTTAATCAGCAAAAAACGGAGCTTAATGAAAAAATCGATAAAACCACCCTACCACAAAAAAAAGTGGTTTGTGCGGGGTCTCGGACACATTTTTTCTGACGTATTTTTTACCGCTGAACACGAATCTGAAGTCATAATTAGGGGTTAAGCAGCAAAAACCGGAGAAAAGTGAAAAAAAAATCGATAACAATTTTTATCGATTTTTTTTTCCACTTTCCTCCGTCTTTTAGTTATTAAACCCCAATTATGACTTCAGATTCGTCTTCAGCGGTAAGAAATACGTCAGAAAAAATGTGTTCGATACCCAGCACAAACCACCTTTTTTTTTTTGTGGACCTGTGTAATCAATTCGGTTCTGTATATTGGTCGCATCATTTCAAATTGAAAAATTAAATTAATCTCTGAAAATACATTTTCCTTCGACATGCCCTAATCTCAAGCAAATAACTAAGTTCATTCTATGACTTACAACTTGAAGAGTATGTGTTTCGTGGAAGAGTCATTAAATGAAGGTGGTTCTATGAATGGGCGAATACCTGTTAAAATCAGGACACCTGTTCATTCATAATGGAACAGCCACCGTAGAAATCGTAATTCCCAGTATCCACAAACCTGGACATGAACTCCCAATAACAGCCTCTAGGGGTAGGATTTATTCCGTTAACATTTCGCTTTGTAGTACCTACTATAAAAATAATTGATTACATTTATTATCTATACATATAATAAAATTGTAACCGATCGCTGTCTGTACATAGAAGATATATGTGAAAAATACTATTGGGAGCCTTTATCAACGCAATAGTACTCAAAACAATTATTGTTATCAGAAACAACTTTTTCTGTGGGTTAGCAGGATAATTTCAGATACGGCTTATCCGATTAGGATGCAATTTTCACTAATATATTGCGGTAAGCTTCACTAAACATTTAGTGTTTGTTTTACGCCAATTGGCACACAAATAAAAAAGTTATAAGTGTATATCTTCTATCTATCTATATTAAAAAAACTGTTCACCATTGTTTATTAAACAATTTTCCATTTGATTTAAACGAGTCCAGTTTCCAGTGAGCCTTTGTTTCGCGATGAGAATTTATAAAGCCCAAGGCCAGATGCTAAAAGTTGTGTAGGTGGATCTAAGTATTAGCTGTTTTTCGCACGGTCAGCTTTATGTAACTCTGTCAGGTGTTAGCCAGCCTAGCAGCCTGTATGCTTTGATCCCGCTATTTTAAGACACCCTAGCGAAGTTTTTTTATATTACAAAGTAAACTAAAAGATACATTCTGCCAAAAATCACCAGTGCACGCGGACGAAGTTGTGGGCACAGGTAGTACTAAATAAATGCCATGAATATATTTTTATGTGCATAAATGATTTGCTTATGTACTCGTCTATGAATGCATAATGAAAAATTAAGAAAACAGAATATTTGTACATTCAGACTAACAAATTAGCTCGTTAAGAAGCCAAAATAAATCTCAGCTTCCTGTCTTCCATAAGCGTCCCATTAATCTATATGTTATATGTCAAGGTTAATTAGCCCCGTGTTTGGTTAATCATCGGAAACTAAGGTACAGCAAGTACATGACGATTCTGAGCACTGATACGTAACTTTGGCACAGCAAGAACATTGCGAGTCTGATCAGTTATATCCGTAACTCAGGAACAGCAAGTATATGACGATTCTGAGCACCGATACGTAACTTTGGCACAGCAAGAACATTGCGAGCCTGATCAGCTATCCGGAACTCAGGCACAGCAAGTATATGACGATTCTGAGCACTGATACGTAACTCTGGCACAGCAAGAACATTACGAGTCTGATCAGCTATCCGTAACTCAGGCACAGCAAGTGTATGACGATTCTGAGCACTGATACGTAACTTTGGCACAGCAAGAACATTGTGAGTCTGATCAGTTATATCCGTAACTCAGGCACAGCAAGTATATGACGATTCTGAGCACTGATACGTAACTTTGGCACAGCAAGAACATTGCGAGTCTGATCAGTTATATCCGTAACTCAGGCACAGCAAGTATATGACGATTCTGAGCACTGATACGTAACTTTGGCACAGCAAGAACATTGCGAGTCTGATCAGTTATATCCGTACCTCACGCACATCAAGCAGCACCCAATGAATATTATTAGTCATCCGTAAATCAGGTACAGAGAGTAGATGACAAGTTTATTCAGAATTCATTGTCTTTGCGTACCACTTACAAGAAACTCGTGCAATATTAGTGGTTTTGCACTTCTGAGTTTCTTCCGCCTTTAACGAGCATAATCTACCATATATAACATACATGCAATAATATGGACAGCACCCCAACCCACCCTAAAACACCCCTCAATGCTGGAGCAGTGGTTATAGGATATTGGGATGTTCGACTCTGACAGAAAGCATTAAAAGTTGCTACATTCGACTCATGGAGAGTTTGACGGATGGCTTCGCTGTTTTTCCATGGCCTACTTTATCAGCCCAGTCCAGCCGTTCCAGCCGAGCTGAAACATTACATCAATAGTCCGTTTTAATATCGGAGAAAATATATCTTCTCTGTTAATTGCTTGTAGATGGAGCATTGCTTTCAGCGCAAAGTGGTGCCAAATGCCTTGATTTTGGGGGGAAAATTGTAGGTATCTTTCTCAATATGGTATAATTTTAAGTATTTTATTTTCCGAGTCGAATTCGATAGAATAATAATTTCGGTAGATAAACGGGATTTTTTTTTATGAAGGAAACCGTGAAAAATAGAAGTATTAATGTTATAAAAGACAAATGCACCTCAATTG